>JAQJVL010003196.1:0-67046 GCA_035578905.1 Stictocephala bisonia | reverse complement strand
ATAAATAATGAATAAAATAATTATTTTAAAACCATCAATATTTCATAACCTAAAGGTTCTCAGTTCGATCCCAGTTAGAGTCGTAACACATTTTGAGAGGGATCAGCTGATAACCACCAGCTGTTCATTTGTCATCGGCCTATAATTAATGAAGTTTTCTAAGGAAAACTCGGCCCTAGTTTGTACCAATGAGTATATTCGCTCATTTACACTTATCAAATTCATTCGAAATCCATATCGCACCCGTACTTGACGATCAGCATTATAAGAATAAAAAAAAAATATATATTCATAGTATCTTAGTTTTACAAATTTTATACCGTTTTACTGGGCGGTCTTAATCTTGAGTAATTTGAAGTAGTTTTATAATTCAGAATAATATTGGTAGCAACATAAACCACATTGGACAAGGACAGATAAGGAGGAGGACTTTAAAGTCCTAACCTCAATCTAGAAATAGAAAACATCATTCATTTGATAACCGTCCTTGTAATTAAATTTAAAATTAACAAATAAACTGTCAAACAGATCAAGAATATTGAATTTGTATTAGGATTTCCATTGACATGATCGGAACGGAAATAGATTTAGGAAATCAACTCATTTTAGAGAACTGAGGATGCTCGAAGGGCTTGTGATCAAGGGCAGAAGAACTCTTGAAGAACAAAAGAAATGAAAGGCTTGAGCCTAGCTAAGCACCATGCATCGCCAAGCTGTGATAGCTTTTAACCGTAAAAGGGCAGGATTTTAGGCTCTTGTAATGTTAACAGTGCATCTAAAAGGAACTGAAACGGTAACTACTTTCAACGACTACTTAGCCGGCTCTCGGACTTACATTAAAGTAAAATGTTTATTTACTTATGCAATTTAATATTAATTCGATTATAACTGTGATTTTTATCTAAACTAGTCGGCAATGGTTTTTGTTATTTTTTAATAAAAAACGTCACTCACGTCAGTTCACGTGGGTCTGCAGGCCTGTGCGTGAACTTTATTCAACGATTGAAGTACAGACTCTTGGCTCCGTGTGTATTCGAATCTTGGACACGGCCTCCGCAGCCGGAATTCTTAGCCACTGAGCCACCACGCCGGTTTGCGGCTCTGTGCTGTAACCCAGATACCTGGGAACAGTGTTGTGCCGATCTCCAGGCAATAGGTTCTATGCTCGGGTACCGTACATGGCGTCCCGCTCAATGGTTGCCATCAACGTGGACACTACTAGAAAATTCTGCGGTATCCATGTTGTGGTGGTAGTCAGTGTTGTTTAGGGAAGATAACTGAGTATCAGTCTTATAAATTAGCTGAAAATCAGACAAATACTAGGGTGGTTTGATTCCACGTAAAGCTATAGTTGTGTTTGGTTTGGATACCTTAGTTACCCTGACTGTTGCGCTATAAACATACAGACCCTTCTGAACTAGGTAAAACTCAGTAACAAGACTGCACAGGTCATCCCCACTCATCCTACACTCAAGTGACCATTTTTATATTTGCCATAAAATACACACAAGGCGTGTCGGAAACTACAATTTGAAAACAAGATATGATAATGAGATTTTAAAGAAAAATATAAACATATTTACTCACTTATTAACACTTAAATTAATTTAGTAAGGACCTTCTGTTTTATTTACTGTTTAGTTGATTAATTTTTCAATTGTAATCAGGATCCTCCATATTCATCTATGAGTGTTGAATGACCAAAACACCGCTAACCTCTGTTAGTAATGTATTTACCTTTAGAACTTTTTATTTTATTTTTCACGTTAAAAAAATAAATGCTATAATTAGTAAAGCTTCTGGAGCACTACTGTGTATAATATTTTACCGTGATTAATTAGTATATGAGTATCACTTTTCTCCAGACTCCAAACCGGAATACTGTGGTTATCTTATGCTTATTATTTGACTGTGTACAATTTTTTTGTACTTTTCCAAGAATTTTGTAGAAAACAATCATTATTTAAACTAAATACAGTTTATCATTAAAGACTATAAATATTTGATCCTAACTATAAGGGTATTTAAGGCCTATTCATTACTATTCACAGTTTTAGATTGTAGAAATAAGTTAAGATTATGAGATCGTGAATAAGGGTGATGAGTATAGTTGAACAAGTTTTTTCATTGTTACCAACTCTAGGTTCGAGTTGTTACTTAGAAGGATTCATTTATTAATGCACAATAGCAGGGTAACTAAGGATTACAGCCTTAGTTGGAATCTGACTACGTAGTTTGATATGTCTTTTCACTAGGTCTATAGTATACTTCATAAAAGATTAAGGTACTGTTTTTATATGTAACACTAATGACACGTAGAGTGAGTGAATGAAGCCGCCATCTTGGTGGTGCATCTTGTTCATCTCTGTAGCACAGTCTTATTGTCTAATTTTATTAGTATTTTTTTTAGTATTGACTATACGTAAATCTACGGAGGTGATATAGCAGTTTGGTCCGGGTTCGATTCCCGGCGTTTGACCGTTAACAGATTTTACGCCTGCCCCGCTCCCGTGGTTCGAAGTCGTTTTAATTCGGTGGTCGAACGAGTCCATGAAATAAAAATGAGCTCGTCTACTACAGTCATAAATTAATTTGTACCCGAGTTTGAAGGTTGTTTACCAAAGAACTAAGAGAACTATGACAAATCCAATCACACCGTTTTTTTCCTCGTTTAACTGTACGCTGTAAAATATGCATTTTCAGTTTTTATCGAAGGGTTTTAATGATTTTAATTCACGTCTAGAACGAAAGAGCACCGGAATTTTATTAGTTTTTACAAGTGTAGTAACTTGTCTTACTCAAAAAACCTGCAGATATATCGCACTTATATTTTAATACACGTTTAACAAGAATTGTTTATATAAGTTTTACACATTTCCTAATTTTTTAACTTTTCTTACAAGTTTCCTAAAACAACGTTTTCTTGGATTCTAGAGGAAGTTCGATTAATTACTTGGTCTCGATGTAATTCTTATGAAATTTATACTCCTTGTTACGATACATTACTTTAAATGCGTAAAGTAAATGCTGTGATGTTATATTGATTTAAAACTTTTTTTTTTTTATTTATTTATTTATTTATTCATAAGACGCCGATCGTCAAGAAATTGGCGAATATGGATTTCGAATGAGTGTGATGAGTGTAGATGAGCGAATGTAGTCATTGTTACAAACTAAGGCCGACTTATTCCTTAGAAAGTGTCATTAATTAATAGCCCAATGACAAATGAACAGCCGGTTGATTATCAGCTGATCCTTCTCAAAAATGTATTGACTCTGATTGGGATCGAACTGACAACCTTTGAGCACATAAAGCTGGAATTGAACCAACTACGCTACCGACCAAAAACAATTTAAAGTTACGGTAAACTGATCAATTTAAATTCCTTTTAATCTATATAAAAGCACTATATTTACTTTACGCATATAAAAGTAATGTATCGTAAACTTTAAATTCCATAATGATTACAAGGTGGCTAGGTAGTTAATTGTACTGCCTCTAGAATCTAAGACAACGTTGTGGTAGCACACTAATAAGAAATTTTTTTCTTAAAAAGTTAACAATCCGGAGTTTGTAAAACTTATATAAACCATTGTGTTAACCACGTATAAAAATATAAGTGCGATACATTTACGTGGTTTCGAGTAATAAAAGTGACTTCAATTAAAGATAATGCCAAGTTAAAACTAATTAACATTCAAGTGCTCTTTTTTTTAAACTGGAATTAAAATTACAAAAACTTTTGTATAAAATTTAAAAATTCATATTTTGTAATGTACAAAATCAAATGAGAACAACAATGTCATGATTGTATTTTTCGTATGATCTTTTAGTTTCTTAAAAAATCTTATACTCGAGGACACACAATTTTTGCGCCGTCGAGTGAGCACGCGATGGGAAGTGTCTCAACTTGTATCTATCGCAACCAAAAGTCACACAAAATATTAAAATAATACAATCTTAGGTAATAATATTTACGTTGCGTTTACGTAAATGAATAAACTTTTTTTTCAAAACCAAACTTTCGATAGCAATAATGTACTCCTCTACTATAAAAAGAAAATTTTCTAGGAAGGTAAAATCTGTAGTAAAAATCCACAAGCGTTAAAGTGGTAAGTAAAATGAAGATTATTTACAATGGATCCGTTAAGCGTCTCACGGATACAATGTATTCTGAGAAATCCATTAGAATGCAGTCTTGCTATCGGTCGCTGGGGAATGTGTTATGAGAAACACAATGTTCCTCAGCGGAGAAATGTGTGAAGCCATTTTATAGGGATAGTTTATCAGATAACATGCAAGCTGAGAGATAAACCCATGGTATAAGGGTAGTCGGTATAACACCCTTGAGACTCCTACTGACCAGAAGGGTGGGTGTGTAGAATACTATATAAAATATTATATAATATTATATAAAAATCGGCAGTGATTATTTTTTACACCTTGTAGTTTACAACGTATATTAAAAAAATGCAATGTAAATGATCATAATGTAATATATTTATTGGAGTTGACAAATAATTATGTCATAAGAAAATCTGGTCTATGGTAACGGTTAACCTCCTTCTAGGAGAAGCGCTTTACTCTTCAGATGTCAGCAAGCGTTCGAGGCACGAAAAAGAGATATACTGGTGGAATACAATGCTTAATTTAGAGAGCAATGCGCTTTCGTTGAGTCACACCTCACCTGGCCCCTTTCATTGGTAAATTATATGATTTTATTGAACATTTTGTGTTATTATCTAAAAAAGCAGCCTTCGGCTGAAGTTGGCATTGGCTTGGTTGACGCTGACAACACGCATAAAATGTTTTGAATTTATGGCAGGAGTATGAACTTCACGAGAAAATATACAAGAGAGTTGGACCCTAACAAATGGGTAGGTAAGTCAATAATACAGTACGTGAATGGGTGGTTGGGAGGATAGTCATCCTAGTACGTTTGTTGTAGGGATTTCAGAAGACATATAAATTCCACATGAGGTGCCTGAATACTATGTACGCGAATGAGTGTGGGTCTTTATACTACCACTGGTTAAATATGGTTGGGAAGGTCACAAATGTTATACAACATACGGGGACTTTTAACCCAAGTCAAGGGGGTGGATCCTAACAACACTGTTTCAGTTATGATTCAAGACAAAGCCATGAGGTGGGAGTACACCTTAAAAGTCCTGACGATGAAAAAGTTCTTTCTCGATCACTTTTAGAAATCAGCCCTCAAACCATTGAAGCTGTTCTAAGCGCTTATAAATTTTGACATAATAGTGTAGTTGTGTAAAAGGGTCTAAAGTTAGAGTACCCCTCTGCTGATTAGGGGGCTTTGTTGGTCACTGAAGACAATACTTACTAATGGTGTATTAAAACAAATCATATCCTCAAGCTCTAGAAATATCAGAACTTGTTGCTCTAAAAACTTTATGAAACTCTCTACTGGAACCTTACATGAATCATCTGTAAAATTTTATACCCACTCCTAGTTTTATTTCCAGCTAACCTTATTTTAGCTGGAATATATTTATTCATGTTTAAAAAAAATAATTAATGTAATCAATTAATCACTTCGTTTTATAGATCATTACAAATTATTTTACCCACAACATCGTTTTAAATTACTATAAGTAAATTTGTTTCCACATCGTCAAATCTCTTCCTTATTCATTCCAATCGTTAAGATAGAGTGAGAAAAATTAAAAAGAAATCAGTAGAGAGTGTATGAAGAAAGTAAATAATATATACCATTTAACGAAGGCAAACAAACAATAAAGTCGATTTAAAGTTGCTCTAGGATTCAATGAATTTAATTGTAAGGGAGGGCTGAAGTCAATAGTAATTAACAAACAGTTCAACAATCAAACTACTGCTTTCTTGAGGAAAACATCAACAATCAAGCTACTGCTTTCTTGGAGGAAAACATCAACAATCAAGCTACGGCTTTCTTGAGGAAAACATCAACAATCAAAAATCAAGCTACGGCTTTCTTGAGGAAAACATTAACAATCAGCTACGGCTTTCTTGAGGAAACATCAACAATCAACAATCAACAATCAAGCTACGGCTTTCTTGAGGAAAACATCAACAATCAACAATCAAGCTAACGGCTTTCTTGAGGAAAACATCAACAATCAACAATCAAGCTACGGCTTTCTTGAGTAAAACATCAAATTCTGTCATTTATTTACGCACTGTTTGAGAAGTCTATTAAATTGTATCTAAACACATTATTTTGACTGCTAAATTATTATGCTTTTTACAACATTAAACTAACTACAATTTATCTAAGTATAGTTATTATATTTTCTATTAAAATTTTTAAGAATAGGCCGATCTCTTTGAAAGGAAACAAAATCAAATAAAAAACAACCTTTTTTGAAAATTGACTTAATTTTCCTAAAATTTACAATATGAATTGGGATAAAATTGCAAAATAATTGTCACAGACATTATTATGCTGATAGTTACATTACAATTATAAAACCACACTAGATGTACAATAAAATGGAATAACTTATGCAGTTATTACCCAAAATATAGCTCTAACAAAGTTAATTAATATTTTAAAGTGACACAGGCTGTACCAACAGTGTGTAAGACTGTTATTCAACAGTTATAATGAGTTCGTCATGCACGGTCATGTAGCAAACCCACCGTGCATTAAAGCCTATGAAGATATATTTAGTCTTTTAAAATACATCCACCCACCCGTAAATGTAAAGTTTTATTGACCCATGATATTTCATCAACAGGTTGACGTAAACCTAAAATGATAGTATGGGATAACTGTAATATGGGCATAAGATTAGTATTTTTAGAGGGTCATAAATGAAGTTAAGGTTACATTAGTTGTTTACGAAAAGTAATTTTAAGTTTGTAAAAGAAATCACTATTGATGGTTTTTAAGACAATGTAAATAAACGCAATAAAATATAAGAAACAATGCCAAAGAAAATATATAGTTGAAATTGATTTATTTTATAATATAAGCAGTTATATTTAAGAATTAGAAGATTAAAAAATGATAATGTTAAAAACAACGATACTTTAAATAAATTCTGAAAAAAAAAAAAAAAAAAAAAAAACAAGAACCCTACCAAATGTTTGATAATTACATCGTGCCGTGGCAAATTATATCGCTTCTTTGTTTGCCACCTTTCTCACTTACATGTGTTACATTTTGTGTGTATCTCCTTTTGTCCGTTCTCTATGTTGGACTTTTGCCCGTTGAGTTGGCTCAGCCGGATTTTTATTCAGTGCTGATAGCAGGGTTTTCGTGACGGCCTCTCACCTTTCGATTTGGTTGAGATTTACAATGATTTCTTTTAGCTAGACGCTAAAATGTCTCTCCATTCCAGGATCCTGGAGGGAAGGCGGACCTTCACCTGCAATGCCTTCCCTCCTTACGTCACATGGAAACGCAGTGGAGATCTTCGGGCTGGGCCAACCACTGGGCCTTCTTTGTAGCCCAGAGGGAGAAACCACCTACACCCCCTCTTCATCGTTGTGGTTTTTACTCTATTCTCAAGGCCGAAGACTTCAGCATGCAGGTGACCTACTTCACTTCACCTCTATGCCTGTGATTGTGTCCTGTGACGTTGTTTTGGATGTGGGGACAATGGGACTTTTAGTAAATAATATATTATTTTTAAAATATACATATTATTTTTATTCTTTTAATTTGATATTATTTTTCCTATGTTTTTATTGTTTCCCAAGTCTTTTAAAGAAACGGGGTTCTCGGACCTTCGTAACTATTGTACAATTTCAAATTTAGAACCATCATTAGCAGGATTTGATGTAATAACTAACCTACCTAAGTTTTTTTTATACATTTTTACTTTTCGAAATCGGCCAAACTCAAAATTTAGTCTCTGAGGGCCTGAGCTTGCAGCTGCTTATTATTTGGTAGAACATAAAGAGCGTTGAATTAGTACTTTCTTGGACAGATTAATTGCTATTGTTTTTTAGATGTTTATTATAATTTTATGTTCTAGGTTGGTTATTTAATCTGTTTTTTGCCTTGTTTGGTTGTAGTTGTTTTGTATATGTCATTCTTTCTGTTAACCTTTTTAAATTTCAACAATTTCTTTTTTTTAAATAAACAAAATTGTCCCCTTAACTTGTTATTTGGTGCATTGGCACACACCCTCCCTTGGGCCCGGCATTTGTGAGAGTGAATCTCAACATTAAATTTTATTTCGTAAATATTCTATCGGCCCAAGGCAAAAATTCACATTATTAGATTAAATATTAGGCTTAAATTTGGAGCAATATTACACAATATTATTATACAATATTATAGTACAATATTATTATTTTACACATTACACAACATTCAAATGGCATTGGTTTATACTTGACCATCATTATTAGACATTTGTTTATTAAATTATTTCTTAATTTACATATTACGTGTTGGTAGAAAGTAAACACTATACAACGCAAGTTTAATATCCCTTTGTAAGCAAATAAAATTATCGTTGTACTGTTTTGTGTTTACAATAAATTACATTTGTTTCTACGATGTTCTCTTGATTGTCCATTCGTACACTATAAATAGAGAAAACTTACTAACTCAAAGCAGACCTGTTTGTTTCAGTTCCTTACATGAATATATGCCCAAAAAAGTAGTGTATTAGCTATAAATGAATAAAAATAAATTAATTATTCAAACATTATGTAGAATAAACTTAAAAGTTAAGATATATTGATTATTTTAAATTTACTATAAAGTCTCTCAAGTTGTAATATAAAAGCCTGACGCCAAAATTTCTCGTAATAAATTCATTAATATATGACGAACTTATGAAATAGTCTTCTCTATTAAACCCTAAGGAATTAAACACACATAATTATGAAAAAGAATGAAAACAAATTTTTTTAGAATTGTAACATGTTTAAAATTGTCCATTTGAAAAGGAACCTACTAAGAGTGTTTACAAAAGCAATACAACACACTTTATTTTGCACCAGTATTATCTAATTTTACCATGAATGGTATACGCAGCTTGTGATACGTATCAATTAATTAAAATTGTAGTTAATAATAAATAGCTTTATATTTTTTATAAATATAAACTGAACAATTATTTTTTATGACTATAAACTGAACAATTACTTTTCACAGACGTTTTAAAATAACTGTTCAGCTTAAACCGTTAAAGATTAAAACTCTACAACAAGTCATTCAAGTATTTTGTAAAATAAAACATTTCATAAATTTACTTGACCCTTGAAGTTATGCTTTAGATTATATAACATGTATACTATCATACTTGAGCACAGTTCTTTATAGTAACATTTATTGTAATTTAATATAACAGTTAACATGCCTGTCTAAACTGTTAAATATTTAATGAAACATAATGCATGGGAATATTTCTTATTAATTCATTACTATTTATTATTATTTATTAGTAAGACACCGATCATCAAGATGTGGGAAAATCATCATAAGGGGTGAATGCGTGTAATGAGTGTAGAATAACGAGTGTAGTCATTGTTACTAACTAAGGTCGACTGTTCCTCAGAAAGAGATATTTATTATTAGTTCAACAGCTAGGGTAACTTAGGGACTTACAGCTTTACGTGGAATCCGAAACACGTAGTGTTGGTCTGATATTCAGCTAAATGATAAGCCTGACACTCAGTTCTATTCCCTAAACAACATATATACCTTGAATACCATCAAACATTAAACTAATTAAACACAAAATATATCACAAAGTAATTAGCATTAATGTTTTTGATTTAAGAAAAGCATAAGATTTTTAAGCTACACTCCTGAGATAGTTCTATTTATGATGCAATGTATTTAAATATATATCACTCCTATCACCATTGGAGAATAAATCACGGCAACAATGAACGGCGAGTGGCTGCTTTATAAGAGAGGGAGCACTTTATCATATACGTCTAAAAGAATCAATACAAGATGGTAAAACATATAATAAAATGGTAAACACCATTTCTTCAACACTTAAAAACACAGGTTAACATAATTTTTATAACTGTCAAAATATTGACTGGAAGTATATTATAAGCCAATTTAAATCTAAGAAAAAAAAAACTAATAACAAAAACATCAGCCACAGCAATTCGAAAAGCTTCAATTGAAAATTTAAAGTAAAATGTCTCATAGGCATGTTTTGGTATTAATTGATTTTTTATAGTTGAAAAAAATTTGGATGAATAGTTAATAATATTTGAATTAAAACAACCATAAAATAATTCAGGCAATAATGTTTGTTGCTATAAATTATTTAATATACTTCTACGACTAATTACAAATAATATTGTACTTGTTGTGGTGGGTGAGTGGGAGGGGAGAGGTCATAACCATTGTACGTTTATAGGTGGGTACATGTTACTTGCTAATTTTTCCATTGTCAAAATGAATTTTCTTAAAAGGGTCTTTTCGTATTTTCCTCTAACAGTTGTTATTTGATTGCTAGTTTTCTCTTAGTACTTATTGCCATGGTTTAGAAATTTTAGGAAGAATATATAAGTATAGCATTAAAATAAATAAAGAGCTAATACAGTTTTTACTGTTTGATATAAATAATTGAAAGGAAATAATGTTGTCAGGGTACTTAAGCGAAGTATTGCATTGTTCTTAACACTTAAAGTTCACCACAGTTTTAAAGATGTTTCATCATTAAAGGTGAGACGTCTCTAAATGACGTCCTATTGTGTATTAAATTAACTATCATATATTATATAACATTTACCTTTTCCAAACTCACACGGGTTAATTTTAACTCACCGAAACTTAATTACTGCAGTGAAGTAATTTCAACCCCATTTATCACATGTGTTTAAACAATTACACACATACGAGTATAATTTTTCTTTCTCGTATTATATTTATTCTTAGAATGTTATTTTATTATGAATATTTATAGTAAACCATTTATATTAAATTAATATAGTGTCTCTGTACCATAGTTTAAGCGAAGCGTAATAACTATAATAAGACATATAAAGTGTATCCACACTACATCTAGCTTGATGTAGATGATCACTTTATCATTTACTTATGCATTTGCTTAACCTCATAAATAAATATGTCTTTGGTTTACAAGTGTTTTGAGAATAAAGGGTTAGAATTAAATAATCTGTAGACTATTGTGTACTATTTCCTGTGGCGTGGTAGACAGACAATCCTCTTACGTAGGGTACAAAATGCAGCCAGGCGGACCAACTATGGCTTTAAACTACTCGGCAACAACACTGTGCACTATTGGCGGATTTACTGCTCTCAACCGTGACAAACCTATTGCTATTAACTAACATCTTATAGTAATAAGGGTAAAAAAAAGTACTGTTGTGTTTTGTTTATCCTTGTAAAATAGACTCTCGTATCTAAGTATATATAGAAGCGGATAGCTGTTTGAGTAACCTTAGTTTATAGTTGTATTAAACATATTCCAAAACTAAGACTTTTCTACAGAATAAAAAAAAGTATGTCACTTTATAGTGATTTTTGTATATGAATCATAATTGTTTTGTCTTAACTAAGAATACAATTGTACAGATTACTTTAAATAGCCAGGCTATATTCTGTAATATTTTTCTTTAGTGAATTTAAACTATCAATCAGCTATAATCTTTTGTCAATGAAATCGACTCAGCTTTTATGAAGATGTTTTTAGAAATGCTTTGATTTTACCCCGCGATTCTCATCTCACCATAACCCATCATGAGCAGAAGGTCATTCGAATAGTTTTGGTTACAATTGAGACATTTATAGCTTCAAATAAAGAAGTCTGAACTGTTTGATAATGTAGATGTGTGCTGGCAAGCCATATATATCTTAACGCTACATTGATTAAGTAATTACACTTACCCATAAGTATGTGAAATGTATATAATGTATAGTGACAGTCAGATATGATAGGAAACACAAAATAATATAATTTCTAGCCTTTGTGTAATCTTAACAATGTAATGATCATAAAGAATGGTAAATATTCTAATGCAGTTTATCTGTTTATAGTAAGGAAGGGCTATCAGCTTTGTAGAAGGAAGCTGACAGCCCTTCCTTCGATACGGGGTGGTTCTCTATACTTGATAACCCTTCTCTCAGTGGTTTCCTCTAAACCATCATAATCATAATCATAATCATAATCATAATCATAATCATAATCATAATCATAATCATAATCATAATCATTCTTTATTGTCACATAAATAACGTTTACATTATAGCATTGCTAAAAAAACAGGTGACATTGTCAGTATATTTACAAGAGTATAGTTCATATGAAATATGTACTTTTTGTCATACATTAAATAATACTTATGCTATGATATAAATAATAAAATTTTCTTAACTATCACACACCATCACAAAAAGCTCTCAACAAAATACAATAAAAATAGGTTTTTTATCCTTAGTAATACAAATTAGCTTAAAAAAATTCATCTAACCTATAGCATTTTTTTTCCAACAGGAAATTGGAAACTACACATTTGAAGGACTTGTCTCTTACAAGGCATTTTATGTTTGAAGGCAACTTATTAAATGCTCTTTTCCCCATATATAATGGTGATCTTTCAGTTAACGACAATCTGTGGATAGGATATTGAAGATCATTTTTGAATCGAGTGTTGTATTTGTGATGAAACTGCTGGTCTGATATTAGGTCAAAATTGGTGTGCACTAACATAAGGACTTTGTAAATATATAAACTAGGTATTGTAAAAATATTTAAGTCCTTGAAAATTTGCTTGCAAGGTGCTCTCCAAGACGAGTTTGTCATGATCCTTAAGAGCCTCTTTTGTATTTTAAATATAATTTCAGATTGACAAGTACAACCCCAAAACTCGATTCCATAAGAAACTATAGGGAAGAAATAGGCATAGTAAACCATCATCTTCGTTTTCAAATCGACTACATCTTTGAGGACCCTCATCTGGAAACAAGACGAATTAAGCCTTTTTGAAATATTTTCTATTGCAGTATTCCATTTAAAATTAGCATCCAAATCTACTCCCAAAAACTTAACACTTTTTGCCAAATTCAAGCACTGCCCTTGAAAATTAATATCTCTGTCAATTTTTAAAATATTTTGTGGAGTGCTAAATTGTAATATTTGTGTTTTACTGCAATTCAATTTCAGACCATTTGCTTCAAACCAATGTGTAAGTTCTATTAAAGATTGATCAATATACATTTCTAGTTCACTATTGCTATTCGCTTTTATAATTGCCGTAGTGTCATCGGCGTACAATATTAAGCTATGAGAAATATTAATTGGTAAGTCATTTATGTACAAAATAAATAATAAGGGGCCCAGAATAGATCCTTGAGGCACCCCCACCTGTATTTTTTTCCATTCAGACTTTGTTTTGGTGTTATTTTTTACTATTACCGTGCGCTGGTACCTATTTTCTAGATAAGACCTAATCCATTCAACTGCTTTCGATGAAAATTTATAGAAGTAGAGCTTGTTCAACAAAAGGGTGTGATCAACGCAATCAAAAGCCTTGGACAGATCACAGAACACCCCAGCAGTGCTCTGCGATCCATCCAAGGCCCAAGAAACTTCCTCGCAAAGCTTTGAAATTGCACTTATTGTACTTCGGCCCTTTCTAAACCCAAACTGATCATCCACCAATATTTTACAATGTTCCAAAAAATAAGAGATTTAAAGCAATGCAGATTTTTCAAATATTTTTGAAAAAGAGGGTAACACTGAAACGGGTCTATAATTATCTGGATTATGTCTTTCTCCCTTTTTGTAAAGTGGCTTCACCTCAGCATATTTTAAATTGTCTAAAAAGTGTGAATTTTGAAAAGATTGGGTTATAATTACACTAAGTGGTTGTGAAATCAGATCTGAAACTCTCTTTAGTAAATCTAATGGAATTTCATCCCACCCTGCAGTTTTTTTATTTTTCAGACATTTTATTATTTGCGTTACCTCATTTGAACTAACGTTTTTAAAAGTAAACTCTATATCCCCGACTTGTGGAACCTTTTGGAGAAGCCTGAAAGCTTCATTGTATACTGGTGAAACTCCTACATCACGAGCCGTTTCTGTAAATTTATTATTAAAAAGTTCAACAATTTCACTTGGCTCACTGACAGGCTTATTTTCTAGAATTAGGTCTGGTAGATTGTTACTTTTATCTTTATTACATCCCAATTCCGATCTCACAATACTCCATGCAGCTTTACTCTTATTTTCTGCATTTTTCAAGAAATGTGAATTGCTAATTAATTTGGCCTTGTTACAGACAGATCTAAATATACATTTATACCTTTTAACATAATTTATGAAATTTATGTCATTAGATTCTTTGGCTAGTCTACTGAGTTCCCTCTTTCTTTTACTTGAAACTCGGATACCTTGAGTTACCCAGTTTTTAACTTTCTTCCCATTGTTATTTTTCTTCATAAAAGACTTTAAAGGAAAAACTTCTTCAAACAGGTTTTGAAAATTTCCAAAGAAAGATAGGCAATTTTGTTGTAACAAACAATGAAAACCAACTCCCCAATCCATATGCCTTAACCTCTCGGTAAAAATTTCAATATTTTCATCAGAAAAAAATCTACTTTTGTATTGCAAGTTACCAGAGCCTTGGTTACATTCAGATTTGCAGTCTAGCATATTAATAAATAAAGCTCTGTGATCAGATATACTTAATTCCAGATTCATTGTGAGCCTAGAATCCTGTGACATGACTTTCCGAGTAAAAATGTTATCTATACATGTTTTTGTCGATCTAGTTATTCGAGAGGCAGATAAAAAATTGACGTGATAACCATGACTTTCTAAAAGGGACATTAATTTGATTCTTAGTTGTGGATCCTGACAGTTTTCTGAGAAATCCACATTAAAATCACCTGTTATGTAAACATTCCCGACCGATTTTATTCTATGCAAAACATTTAACATTGACTCAAATTTCAATAAAAACTGTTTAAAATTTGCATTGTTTGGTACTCTGTACACAGTAATAATTATTACTTTTTTAAATAAAATTTCAATACATGATATTTCAAAAACAGATTCTTCATTAAGACAACACAGATCATCTCTTACATTGAAATCCAAATCGTTTTTAATTAAGATGCAAGTACCACCGTGAATGCCTTCTTCTCTTACAGAAAAATGAGCAAGTTTGTAGTTAGGCATAGAGTTCATTATATGTATATTGTCCTTTTGAAGCCAATGTTCATTTAAGCATATAGCTGCAATATTAGAATTTTCTAACATTAATTCTAAATCGTGCCTTTTATTTACTATACCTCCATTTATATTCAAATGCATCAGCCATACATACTCAATACTTTCTTTAGCCTCATCACAAATAGGCCAAATAGATTTTAATTTACTTATGTTACTAGCATTAACATTTAATGATGGCTGCACATGAGAGTTCTTACAAACTATACATAAACTATCGTCAAATGCTAAATGTTCATTTGAACATCCAGTGGTATGGAGTTTTTTTCCTTAGGTGAGCTCTGCTGCAAGGTGATTGATTGACTCGTAGTAATTGTATCACTTGTAGGTAATTGAGTACAGGTCTGATTACTGCTCTCGATCGAATATCCATCCTGCCAGCCGCTGCTTACTCGTCTTGAGCGATTGAATTTATCCATGAACTCGCACAGCAGATCAGCAACATGTATCTTCCCACGCTTATTTAAGTGGGACCCATGCCTTGTATGCTCGTGACGAGGAATTATATGTAGATCGAGGAGATACGCATGGGGGGTCTTTCTGCAGATTTGTCTAATTCCTTGATTCACATTTTTAATTGTGATGTTCACAATGCTGTCCTCTCTAAAATCATACCTATAAGGTAGAGTGGCCACGATTACATTTGTACCTCTATGATTGTTAATAAATGTTTCGAGATAATCAGTCATCTGCACTGGTGATAGATCAGAGCGTTTAACGCTATTATTTGCCACATCATTAGATCCTCCAATGACAACAAGACAATCTTTTTTAGTAAGGTTTCTGAAATCATTTGAAGTTTTAGTAATCGCCTTGAGAGGTGCTCCATTTTGAATGTGACCAAAAACATTTACACCTTTGCCTGTTTTATTATGTATATGTGACGAAATACCCTTTCCATGGCTATCCGCCATTATTATCAGCTTAGGCCTTCGGTCAATTTCAGTATCAACACTTGATTTTATAGGCCTCTGTGGTAAAGTTATATAGTTTGGCCTACTATTTGGTGGACTTGAGAGAAGAGCTTTCTCGTTAGGGTGCTTTGACTTTTTAACAAATCGCAAACTTTCCTTGGGATCATTTAACTCGTGAGTAGAATCTGATTCGGACTGCATGCTTGACAAAATATTGAAATAATTTTTCGTAATAATAGGGGGTGCTGTTGCACTTGCAATATTCCCATGCATGTAAAAATTTATTTACATGCATGGGACATCACATCAATATAAAGGTTCAGTTTCCTATAGTTCTCCTAAATATCAAAGTTTTATAGTCTAGCTTATAGTTCCACTTTAGGCGTATGCAAAGTAGTGGCATAATGTAATAATTAGCACCTTAAAGATTTGGCATTTAACACCAAATTAGCAATATTTGTTTACGTGTTTATAGTTTTTCTATCAGATGTTCAAAATTAGCTATTGAATGTCAATGTTACTCTTATGGAAAAATGAAAACGATGAAAAATTAATACCCTCTCGAAATGGTGTTTTGAGAAACCCTTTCTAAGTGGGTCTGTTTGACTCAAAAGCTGAAACATCTGTTCAGTGGATCCGGATATTTTGTGATTAGTGAGTACTTATTTTTGGGTCAATTGCACTAAATATTTGTTTTGTGATGGTTAAGAGTCTTATAATGTTTAAAACTGCACGTAATGAAACAAACCTTAGTTACACAAGGAATGGAGGGTATGGTCATCAGGGAGTGGTGGTACCTTTCGAGCCGTTCCGACCACACCTTGCATGCGGGGTGGGTTCGGCAGACTGGTCTACACCTGGTATCAACTCTCACTTGTTAGCTGCGTGGAGCTACCCTCTGCCACTGGGTGTTGGTCCACCTACAGAACCAAGTGAGGGGACTTTAGACTAAGGTGTTAAACGACCCGTGCTGAAAGTGTCATGGTTCTGGGAGCCTAATATTCAGTACCTTTAACGGAGCCTTCTGGGAACCAGGGGGCACCCAGTCGTAATTACACCTTACCTTCCAAAACGGGTTACTGGGGAGGTGGACTGCAGCAACCCGGTACTCGTGGGAATTTTATGGAAGCTGACACTAGTACAATTGATTTTTTGACAGGTGGGGTAGCTCCCGAAGGCCTTCTTATGGACAACCCTAGCATTACCTCTCCGGCGCCGGCTCTGCCTGCAGGAAAGGAGGATGCGCTGCTTCAGTCTGAGGATGAAAGTGCTTAGGATAATCTCCAGAGGATGGATATGGGTGGTCCGCCTAAGAAGAGGATCCCCCGAGGCCAACTCCGAAAACCTCGGAAGGAGGAGGCTCTTGTCAGAGGCGAGAGAATCTTTCGAAGTTGGCGAGAAACTTGGGAGGAGAAGCACGGTGAGTGGAACAAGCCTTCATGTACGTCTGGCACCTCAGGGGGCCAAGATGACAAGACAGCTTCGTCGCGGATAGCGTCAATACCACTGTACGTGTAAGGGTGGACGGGTGGCCAATAACACTGTACATCTACTTATAACTTGCAAGTGGCAACTCCGTTTTTAGTTGAATAAAACTGAGTTGTGACTCACAAAATGGAGTCTCCACTCGTGAAAAAGTGAGGCTGCTCCTTAGCAGACTCACCGCTGCCGAGTGTGTACTCAAGTAAGTTTATTATGGCTGAATTTATGCCTTACTTGCACGAACAATTTACAATGTTCGGAGAGAGTTGAGAAATGACGACTATTGATAATGTGCATCAAATTGCATAGTTATATGAATTTTGTAAATAAAGTGTTTCGTAAAAATTAAGACAAGTTCAGCGCCTGCAAACTAACCAATACTCTATCCATCATACATTGTTGTCTGGTGACAGGCGCCGAGGAGGGGGATGAGGAAGGCCGTGGCCTTGATTGGAATGCGGAAAGCTCGTACTAGGTTATCATATCGATGGTTATCAGTCGTTTAAATGGTTTAAAGAGATTTAAATGACCTACAGCTTAAAAGGAAAGAACTGTTGTATTTTGAATTGTGTTTCTTTATGATTTCACGACTCTGCTGGTCACTCCGTGATAAATTTATTTTTATTGTCGCTCGTATATAAGACAATTTATATTTTTTCATAGTGCTATACTTAATAAAATAATAATTGTTGTTTATTGTCTGAGTATGTGTGTATGTACGTATATGTGTATATTGTATTTATATATATTTTTTTGTAGTTTATTATATTTTGTTCGTTATTATAATTCTCTACAATTATAATTTTAGAGACAAGATAGCCTACCCCCAAAACCAGCCAGCAGGCTTCGTCCTCTGTCGCCTCCAAAGGTCCCGGTGTGAAGAGGTCGCTTTCGCAACTGACACTGGAGTAGCTTCGAGGTGAGAAGAAGAGGGCTTAGTGGAAAGGCAACACAGAGTCCTTTGCTGAGAAGTTGTCGGTGGAAAAGCAAGCTGGTGTCATGCAAGAGCACCCCGAACAGCTTCTGACGGAGGAGCAGACGGCCTCTGTTAAAAGAAGCTGACATTACGTGCTCTCAAGGGAGCAGCAAACGTTAACGTCACAAGTTCCCTAGATTAGACTGGAGTGGTCGTGATTGGTTGCGCCAATGCTATGACCAGAGAAGGGCTTGAAAACCAGATTTCAGATATGAGCCCTTTCGAGGGTGTACAACTGAAGCTTGGACTGGCCAAGAACAGGTCAAGATGGTGAAGCTGACCATGGTTGTTGCGGTAACAACTTGTCCTGTTACTAAAGCTGAGGACTTTTGGACCTGAATAAGCAAAACCAGCTGAAAACTGATCACTGGGTGGTTGTTAGGAGCACTCAAAACCTCAATGGCCTATTCCTAGTGATCATGGTTGATGAAGACTCTCTTAGAAGACTGAATGCATTCTCGATGCGGCCCTTTCTGGGGTTGGAGAGAATAACATTCAGGCCTAAGGGGTACCTAAGCCCTCACAGAAGTAATAGCAGAGCTACAGATCAACCTTCCCACTCCAGAGCAGCCAAAGCCACACTTTGCCAGAAGATTCTCTCCAACGACGTAAGAGTAGCCATGATTCAGGAGCCATGGATCGTTGGAGGGAGCTATGGGTTTTCAGGTGGAAGTGGCTGCTATAGATGCCTGTGCTCAGGAAAACATAAATTTGGGCCTTAGGGAGAAAACAATCTATCTGAACTCAGACAACCAAGCGGCAATAAGGTCACTTGCGTCGTTCGACTTCACCTCGAGTCTAGTTTGGGACTGTCACGGGGTTCTTAAAACACTGGTGCGTTTCAATAGGGTAATCCTGTTACGGGTGCCAGGTCACACTGGGGTACTGGGAAACGTGAGTACAGGCCACTGTGACAGGAAAGGCACTGAGGAACATCTCGTTGGCCCAGAGCCTGGGTTGCTTACAGTCTCGCCAAGAGGGTTGCCCCTACGTGGTTCATCGGCAAGTTCCAGGAGACCTGGGAGGCAACGCCAGGTAACAGGCAAGTGAAGGAGGTCCTGTTGGGGCCGTCGTACTCCAACACGGCTGAATCTCTTTCTATTTCAAGATAAGAACTTCGAAGGGTGGTTGGTTTTATAACTGGACATTGGACGTTGCGGGCACACATGAACAAGATGGGGTTCTCAACCCCCATTCTCGTGTCTAGGAAATGTGGGGGGGAGGAGGAATCTGGATGGCACATCCTCTTTCACTACCCGGCCCTAGCTAGAAAGCAGGCTCTCACCTTGGGTTGCAATTTAGAACGTGGCCAAGGTGTGTAGCACAGGAAAACCTCATCAAGGTAATCTCAAGGCTCTCTAAGGACTTTGGATTGGATGAGGTTTGGTCCTGTAAAGGAGGGCTAGCGCACAATAAGATTTTTTGGCTTAGCGGCTGTTACCAGGTTTGAAGCCTGGTCCTCTAAATTGTAAAAAAAATAAAAAATAAATAAAAAATGGTTATTTAAGCAGTTATTTAGCACATAATTAAAAAATATTGACTATCAAACATCGAAATAAAGATTAATGGAAACCAAAGACAGTTTTTTCTCGTTTGAAAAGAAAATGAAAACCAAGAAAGTAACCAAACTAATCCTTTCTTTGTAAGTCCCAATGCTAAACGATTGTCTTGGAAAAGAGTCTTTAGCACCTTATAGTCTCAGATTGTCAAATAACATCAATAAAAGTTGTTTAAAGATTGGGCCGGTGCTTGTTTTGGCTATTTTTATCTTGTAAATCTAAGCATATTTAATTTTTTTGAACAAATTACCCTATTGTTTAAATGTTATGAGTATATAATATAGTGTATACAGACTGGAATAACTTATTACCACACAACATTTTCTATTACTATAAAAATTATATATAATACTGAACCTTTTTCATTAAATGTTGTAATTATGTTTGACATTTTTAGCTATTTGATTGCTTAATATTTATATATATATAAAAAGAATTACACTTAGCAATCTTTTCTTGATTTTTTAATGTTTAAAATTGATTTCGGTCTCGAAAGACCGAAATCTTCAGCAAATGTTGATAAATTTTGATGTTTGTTTTTTGGTATATGTTCTTTGAATCTTCTATTAAAACTTCTTCCTGTTTGGCCAATGTAATATTTAGGACAAGTTGAACATTTAATTTTATAAATTCCAGAATTATTGTATTTATTTTCATTATTTTTAGTAGAGTAGTTATGCTGTAGTATATGTTTGATACTGTTCCTCGTTCTATATGTAATTTTATATCTTTGTTTGGAGAATATGTTATGTAAAGATTTGTTAATATCTCCATGATAGGTCATTTGAATGTAGTTATTTTTTTCTTTAGTTTTAGAATGAAGAGTTTTCTTGCTGTGTTTATTAATTAATTTATTTATTAAATTTGCTTGATATCCATTATCGACAGCAATTTGTTTGATAATGTTGATTTCTTCTTGGTAATCTTCTTCTGTAAGAGGTGTATTCAGTAGTCTATGAATCATACTGTGGAAGGCTGCTAATTTGTGTGAAGTTGGATGATTGGATGTATTGTGAATTATTTGATTTGTTGATGTTGGTTTACGATAAATTTTGAATTGGTGTTTGTTATCTTTTTTAGTTATGGTAAGGTCAAGAAAGTTTATGCTGTTAGATTTTTCTATTTCGGTTGTAAATTTTAAGTTAGGATGAATTTTGTTCAGAAAGATTTCTAATAGATCTATTTGTCTTTGGTTTCCGTTGAATAGACAAAGAATGTCATCAGCATATCTATGATAATATATAATTTTCTTGGCGTAAGGGTTTATTTCAGGGTTGAGAATGTATTTATTTTCAATATAATTTAGGAAAATGTCTGCTATGATGCTTGAAAGTGGTGATCCCATGGCCATTCCTTTATCTTGGGAATAAATTTTATCGTTATATTGAAAGTAATTTTTTTTAAGAGTAATTTTTGTTAATTTGATGATTTCTTGAATTTTCTTGCTGTCTAATTTATTTTGTTTTGTTAAATTTTCTTCAAGAATGGTTAAACTCTCTTCTACAGGGATGTTTGTGTATAAATCTTTAATGTCAAATGAAATTAGGATATGATTATCAGGGCAATTTGTATTTTTAATTTTGTCGATTAAGTCTGTTGTGTTTTTAAGGGAGCAGTTATTTTCAAGTGCTATTTCATTTTTTATTATATTGTTGAGGGTTTTTGCAAGTTTGTGAGCAGGAGAGTTCATTGCATTGACAATTGGTCTGATTGGTTCTTGGTCTTTGTGGATTTTGGGTTGACCGTTAAGTTTGGGA
The DNA here is from genome assembly GCA_035578905.1 of Stictocephala bisonia. Classification (NCBI taxonomy): domain Eukaryota; kingdom Metazoa; phylum Arthropoda; class Insecta; order Hemiptera; family Membracidae; genus Stictocephala; species Stictocephala bisonia. The sequence continues at coordinate 45,166 of JAQJVL010003196.1, read as the reverse complement.
GAATTTGGTTTTATTGTTCTACAAAATAATTTTTGGTCAGGAGTTAAAATGTAAGATTTGTTGATAGCAGATTTTATTTTGTTGTGGTATGTTTCTGTAGGATCTTTATGTAATTCTTTTATATTGTTGTTGGTGATGAAATCTATAATTTTCATATGGTGTTCGTCTTTATTAACAATTACTATTGTATTACCTTTATCTGCTTTGACGGCTGTTACATTATCTTCTTTTAACTTCTTTGATATATTGAGTATGGTATTTTTCTCGTGGTTATATGTATTGTATGTTGGTTTATTAGTGTATTTGATGATTTTTTCATGTGCAAGAATTCTTGTATTGTTTTGAATTTCTAAAGGAAGACTTTCAATTGAACTTTCAGTTTCAATGAGAAGTTTTGCATTGTTGTTTTCTTGAATACAATAATTGAAACCTTTTTCTAAAATGTTAATTTCAGCTTGATCAAATTCAATTTGTGTTTTGTTAATTAATCTAGGATAGAATTTGTGATTAGAATATTTATGTATCTTAGATTGTAATTATTATTATTAATTATTATTATTATTATTATTAATAATTACATGTTAATTAATAATTATAATTATTATTATTAATAATTATAATTATTAATTAACATGTAATTATGTTGAAAATGTTGACAACCAATTATCTGGAATGGCGGTTTTGTATCCTAATAATTAGTTTTTAATTTTAATTTTTTATTAGTGGGTTTAAGTATTTTAGGCCTTCTAGAATCTTGTCATAGCTACCCTGAACTGTGCTATTTAGAATGTATATCTATTTATGGAACATAAATACGAGAAATTTAAATTATCCCCAAAGTATTGTTTCATTCAAATACTATTAAGTAAATAAAATATTATATTCGTGGCATCAGCTGTTGTCAAGTATGTAGGAGAGTTAAAAACGATAATTGCATTTATCTAAAAATGACATGAATTTCAACATGAATTGCGAAAGTTTCATTCCATAGAATACGTAGTGCATCCATCGGTATCTAATTTATTTACGGCAACTATACTTCTTTACAGATAGATAATAAATGCATCGATACTTTTCACTACTGACACGTTCAATGTATTAATAACTTTACATTTGTACTCGTATATCACCGTTAAGTATTATGAATCTATGTTTACATTTCTAGTGTTAGTTTAATGTACTCGGTTATGTTACTTGCTGTCATATTTGTTAGTTTGTTTCCTCGACTTGTTACCTTTTAAAGTCAGTAATTATTGGAGAATTATGTGGTAATTAGAAGGCTTTTTACAATCGTACTGTATGAGTGAGTGGGAGCGTCATTACAACAATACATTATGGGTGGGTGGGAGTGAATTGTAGCTAAATAGCTTGAAAAAATAGTTATTCTTCGCAGATAACAATGAAACTTCTCACTGCAGCTTCACAATCCTCAAAGACCTCTAAGTTGAGGGATTTGGCGGGCTTATACGCTCAACTGATTTGAACAATCTAATGATTTTTCGGTGTTAAAGATAAAGGGGGTGAAACTAATTATTATTTGTTCGAAATTATCAAACAATTGATTAAATTATTCCAATATCAATTCATGTACTTTAAATTTTCTCTTTGCTTGCTATAATTTAAAAACTATTTATTGGTGTTGGTTTCCTCATCGTGTTGTCAGTTCCAACAGTTTCACTGTTCAAAACCTGTATTTAATTTTAACGGAAGTAAAACTCCTTCCGTGCACAAACCACTTTTACTCAAATAGAAAAGTACTCATGGAGCATTAGCAATGTAATATTTGAGTATTCAAAAGATGTCAGTGAGTTTTGTTGTGACTCGACAGAATATTCAGTTGTATAGGTTGAATTTTATTAATTAAACATAATATTGTGATAAGCTTATCTTAGATTTTAAGTGTTTAGTTTTTCTAATAAATTTAAGATTTTACCACACTTATGTATCTAGATTTTACTTGGATGTAATAATTTGAGGTAGTAACGTTAGAGATAAAACTGTTAAATGAACTGCCAGTGTTTTGATACTTGCGAGTTAGCAACCTCCAAAGAGTAAAAAAGTTATGGAATCTTGTCAGTGATTCAATGTTGTATAGAAATCGTTCGTTTCGCTTGTTTTATTAAGGTGATTTTATTTTGTATAATATGAATATTATTTTGATAAACATTAACATTGCATTACATAACATTAAGATCCATTATATACTGAAACAGTTAAAAACACAGAAGCAGACACTGAAATGTCGCCAGTGACAATTCAATTGGGGTTGACGTATAATTGAAAGGAATTACAAGGGTTTGGCGTCGTATCCCAGTTAATCTTTCTATAATCTGTCACAGCCTGTAGAGGGGCTAGTTGATAAATGTTTTATTTGTTCCATTCTCTGATAAATATGTAGTGGAAATCGAAATAGCAAAATTTACTGATCAATATAACTTTCTAAATACTGATTGTACCAACTTGCTGTTTCTTTAAAATATATATATATATATATATATATATATATATATATATATATATATATATATATATATATAATTTTAAAAAAATATGTAAAAGTTTCGGAAAGTTTTTTTGTTAGCATTAGATTGTTAACATTGTTAAATTTGTCGGATATTTCCAACACTTGAAGTATTAAAAAAAAAATCACACCGTTTCGAAATTTATGAAACTCCTGTCTTTTTCAGCTAATAATTAATACCTTCTTCTCCATATAACAGATTATTGTGATTGTTTTAACAGCTCTTTAAGCGTTGAATATTTCCAACAAATTTACCTATAAATATTAACAGTTTGGCTAATGTATTCCCTCAATTTACAGTTCATATCGTTGTTTTTATAGGAATTGTACTTTCTGCTAGTATGGTAATCTGAATGATAATTGTAACTGTTACTCGGGTATTGTTTAGTATGTATGGAACCAATCATATGACTTAAAAATAAAGAGACAAAGACAATCACTATAATGAGATGAGTTAACGAAATTTAGATAAGAATTATAAAAAAATATTTGAAGTTGAACTTGTAATGCAGCTAATCTTTCTGAATAATGCACCCTCGTAAAATATTAAAAACATTCCTTTCTACAATCTACTCCCCAAGTATTTTTCATTTAAGTAATATCTCCAAAATTATTTTACAAACTAAATATGTTTAGCTTCCAAAATAAATAAAAACATTTACAACATTAGGGTCTCTTCATTTAGTGAAATATTCCCAATTATCAAATCGAAATAAATCAATAAAATCTGTAAAACTGGTATAGATTGACCAATTCCTTCATTCAATATTGTAGTTTAAAAATTACACATTTATACCGGTCACTCAAAAATATAACTTTTTTGTAGTCGTCCTTTGTAATTTGTTTCATATTTATCTTCCTTCATTATATTATTTCTATGATAAATTTAATCATATTTTTAATTAGATAGGTATTAAATTATGCTTATTTATTTATTATTAAGACGATTTTCATCAATGTAAGGGTGAATATGGATTTTGAATGAGTCTTGATGAACCAATATAGTCATTGTTACAAATCAAGGATGACTATTCCTTAAAAAGTGTAATTATCTTAAAGACAAATGAACAGCTGGTGGTTATCAGCTGATTCCTCACAAAATTTACTATGACTGATTGGGATCGAACTGAGAACCTCAATCTTATGAAGCTTGGATCTAACCAAGTGTCGTATAACTTACACTACCAACATTAAACACAACTGCCACATATTTTTTTGTATGATTCTATTTAAAAAAGAAAATAGAGTTTTCTCACATTCAGAAGCAAAAATACACAAATTAAAAGTTGTAAATCATACTATTTATAAATTATGTAAAAAATAATTCAACGCGATCGTAGTTGGAAATTTTACATAGATATATGGTATATATATTTAAGAGGTTTTTGCGTAAATAAATAACTATACATTGTGAAAATAGTATGTTTTGTTGTGGTTTATTAAATATTTGAAAGTTGATAGTGTTTTTTCTTATGTCATTTTTAAAAGGCCAATACGATATGAACCCTTACTATTATTCACTTGTGAATATATTCCCAAAACCACAATATTCCTCAGAGAGACGTTAAGCCATTGTAAGAGATAGTTGCACCGTCTTTGTGATTCAGTGGATGCGTACGGTATTCACAATTTGAAGAAAGGGCGCATCTTTCGTGGGCTTTTCTTATAAACGTTAAAATATTTATTTGCTTTCGTCCACAGAAAATAAAATATTACACATACGAATCACTTAACTTGTATTGTTGTATGAAATATACTATAGTAAAACTATAGTATATTTTAGTTAATTTTAAGTTAATAAGTTATATACATTCACTAATGAAAAAAAAAACTATAAAATGCTAGGCTAAACATTATTACAGTCACTGTGTTAAAAAGTATATGCACAATAAACATAAATAAGGAGTGTCAAATAAATTTAAGAACATATAATATTACAATTATTTTTTAAAAATTTAAATCGTCACTTGACATGGGCCTACAGGCCTGTGCGTGAACTTTATTCAACTAGCGAAGTACCGACCGTTGGCTCGAACCTTGGACCTCGCCCTCCGCAGTCCGAAGCCTTATCCACTGAGCCACCATGCCTGCAATATTTTTGTTATATTATACCAGCAAGGTACATACAGTATATTTTAACTTTTTAGATATCTGTATATAAATACCATGGTTTACTAACTGTTGTCCTACTTCAAATCTTCTTAACCTAGATGTTAATTTATTTAATTACACATCTCTGGTAGTGTCCATGCCAATAGCAACAATTGAGTGGACGACATGTCAATGTTAAAAGAGCTGAGCTTAAAACATATCTTCTCCAGTCTCCACGACAGTAGTTAGAATAATCAGACGATTGGACGTATTTTATTTACCCAAGAGAAAAGTAAACAATTCTGTTACAACGATAAGTGTAAATGTAAGTTTCTGTGCACGATTATCACAATTTAAATTTGATGCTGTTGCTATAAGAGAAGGATACCTATTTATATTGCCCTGTTTTAGGCCAGAAACCCATACCCTCTAAATAAAAACGGCCTAACAAAGAATAACCTGTTCCATAAAAAAATCCAAAAATTTATTTTACCATTTTTTTAGCTTATTCTTAATACTGTTAAATATCAGGAATTTAACAATTATTTTAACTGTAGACGACATGAGAAGAGCTAAAAACGTAGTAAAATAAATGGACTTATAAATCAGAACATAAATTTAACATATTATAATTCTTAAAAAAATTAGAACCTTAATTGTAAGTTTCTACATTAAATTACTTTATCCACATTCAATTTGGTTCTAAATTTAGAAGCATAAAAGTCTTTGAAACATACATCAAACATTTAATTATTTGTAAAACATGTAATCAATGCACAACTCTTAAACTAAACATTACGTAATATAAGTAATAATGTAACTATATAAATATAAACTATAAATATAAATAGTAAACTATCTTTATTGTTTAAAATTTTTACATTGTGTTTCCATTACTTTGGCATGTATTAATCCTGTTTTATAGGAGAGAGAATCGAATGTGTTAACATTAAGAAAACAATTTACTGCAACAAATAACAAAGGATAAAAAAAATATATTTTTTATTAATGAAATGTATGAAATAAAGGTAAATATTCAGTATCTGTCATGATTAATAAGATTTTACATGACTAAAATAAAACCAAACGTAACCTATTGGTAGATGATAATAATCAAGTTAATTAAATGATCCTATTTATTTCATAACGAGATATTATATACATATCTGTTGTGTAATTAATCCAGCTGGCGCTCCTGTGGATACAAACAAGGAAGTAGATCTAATTATTAGTAAAATTACAATCATATACGATGTTATTGCAATTATATTTTATCTACTATTAATTTTTTATATGAAATTAAATTCCCTGTTCGAATCGAATCCTTAAAAATGGTTTATTGAGCTATGAAAAAACCTGATTGTAAACCTATTATCAGATTATTAGGCTTGTTTTGATTATTATTAGATAATTTTGTCTACCAAACATTACCAACTTTTTGCATAGTATACAAAGTCCGCTTAGAAAACGACATTTTCCATTCACTTGTGCGAGCGATATGCAAAAAGTGACGTTTATTTGTAAAAAAAATAAAATAAAATCATTTATGCTGATAATATATATGTTCAATTTAATGCTGTAACGAATTTTTGTAATGTGGAGATTATTTTCTGGACATATTTTATCCTTCTTTACTAGTATATAGTCATCAAAAACGTTTTGATATGATTTTACTTACTGTAACATATATTATCTGAGTTTTACCGGAACCGTTTATAAAGTCTTAAGTAACATTTGGGAATGAAAGAAGTTTTAGACCCGTTGATTTTTAGTGCAGTTTTTCAAAAGACTGGTAATCTTCAAATGAAAAGCAATCAACAATTGAAAGATGGGATGATTATCAGACAACATGGTTATCTTATATTAAAAATAATTTATTTATAAACAAATGTAATAATATCCGTTGTAATAATTTATGTAATCCAAATCTTGCATTATATTGGTTTGTAATTTTATTTTACATCAATCACAAGGTTTTACTGGAAACAGTCAACTCAGTCAAAACTGACTTAAATTTGTTTACGTAGGATAAGTTTCTTTCTCCTGATATCGGTGGGAATCCATTAGATTCTTAAATTTTGTGATAAATTAAAAATCTATTATGTGATAGAAATCTCAAAAAAAACCGTAAAAGAAAAAACATGTTATAATCACACAAATATCTCTTCTGTAGAATAAAATAGATTATACAGTGTTTAACTGAGAGGGGCGAAGATCCCTTGTAATCCCTTTCAATATACTTCAACCCCAAGTGAGTTTCATTGCCTCCACTTCACTCGACTGCTTCGTTTATTTGAAGATACTTTGGCAAATCAAGAGTTTTAATTCAAGGCCGACTTAAGATGTCGTATTTTCTTAGAACCTAAATAATGCAATAAAGATACATGTCTTTTAAATAGGGATACATCAATTATAATCAAACTAAAAGATAAAATTAAAAAACAATTAATTGCGTCAAAGTTAAATCAGTGGGTTACATCGAAAAATTGAACCTAGAATTTTTCACTCTAAAGAGAATAATTGTAGTGATCTTCTTTCATTATATTTTTTCTGTTCTATCCAATTATTCTATAAATGGATACTGATTTAAAGTATCGTTAACTATGCAGAACTGAGGTTACTTGTATCAACAAATTTAGTTAATTAGTAAAATTGTTCATGTTGTAATTTACTCAGTAGGGAAAATATAATAACTCTCGACTAATAAAGCATGTTATATTTATGCAGATTTGTGATGTCGATAAAGCTTGTGCGTATTTTAAAGCGAATATGAAATAATTATTTGAGTGTAGGGTGAGTGTGGATAACTTGTTTAGTCTGGTCACTAACTAAGTTTAACTCATGCTCAGAATTGACTCTTTATTGATAGCTCATATATTCAGGGCATATAAGAGACCTGTAGGGCATATAATCCGAACCACGTAGAATTGGACTGATTTTCAGCTAATTTACAAGCTTGATACTCAGTTCTCTACTTTTCAAAACATCAGGAAACTGTCTACGACAAAAAATGGACACTGTCTAGTAGTGAATACGTCGATGGCAACCATTGAGCGGATGCCGTGTCGGTATTAAGAGGACAGTAATTTAAAAGTATTAAAGTATGCTATAGGTGCAGAATACACCTTGAGAGCAAGATAAGATCATAAGAACGTGGAGAGACATTTGAATGAATAACCTTGTTACCTCGTCTTCAACACAGGTATTCACTGACAAACCCTTGTCTCTGTACCCAGAAAGAGGTGATTGTAATTTAGTATATTATGATCTGATCAGCAATTGAAATGTGTTGTTATTTTTTAAAGTATTTCCCCCCCCCCCTCTCTCTCTCTCTCTCTCTCTCTCTCTCTCTCTCTCCCTCCTATACACACACCGCATTTAAATCGTAAACATGATCAGCAACAAGACTACTTCTCTTTAATGCCATGGTTTATACTATCAAATACCATTGACTTTATATACATGTAGATGAATTGTTCTTTCACCTATGTTAAAATATTTGTCTATAATTATCAGCAGTCTAAAGGTCCAGAAATGGAGTGCTAGTGTTGCCTATGTAAATATAAAGCTATTTTAACCAGCAGTAGTGGCAGACCTTACTAACTAATCATATTATTGGCACAAGTGCTCATACTAGATGACTTACAGTAGACAAAAAGGTCGGGTTTTAGACTCACTTTTCTGGCCTCTGATTGGTCGAGAGCGGTCACGTGACTTGTCCAAGATGGCGGCGCAGTGGTACCAACCTCCCCCCTCCCTCCCAAAAATTTCCCTCAAATTCCTAAATTTCCCTCCAAATTCCCACATCATACTATATAAAATTCGCTGTTAACCTAACTTTTTCCGTGTTATACTATATAAAATTCAATGTTTACCTTGTTATACTATATAAAATACACTAACTTTTTTCGTGTTATACTATATAAAATTCACTGTTAACCTTGTTATACTATATAAAATTCAGTCTTAACCTAACTTTTTCCATGTTATACTATATAAAATTCACTGTTAACCTTGTTATACTATATAAAATACACTCCTATCCTTTTCACCGTTATACTATATAAAATGTAAAAAGATGGCGGTCTTTACACTATATAAAATGCTTTTGGGTATTCCTCTGTGGCTACCTTCGTACGCTCTTAGCCTACGATATACGCGTCGTCTGCTGGTCGAGCGCGCATGCGCGAGGACTTGTGCTCGGCGGTCAAGCGCGTTACGTCACCACTCATACAGCGGCTGCGAAACTCGGGTATAGGACTCCAGGCGCCAGGCTGGTTTTCCTGGCGCGACACTCAAGGGCGGGCATGCGTGGGAACTACCAACAGCTGTGCGCGGGATGATGTAATCGGAGTTTCAAGTCTGGACAGGCGCCTGATCCAAATGCTACGTTCTGATTGGTTACCCCCTCCCCTCCCCCTCCCCTCCCCTCCCCTCCCCCTTCTCTCCCTACTTCACCTACCTACCACAAGTAATCTTTCTCACTTCTGCTCTTGCGCTCGCGCCGATCAGACGTTGATTGCTCCTACTCGTTATTAAATACAATTATTCTCATCATAAATACTTTAACTTGATTCTTGTAATTTATATTTTGGACACCGTTCTCTGTACGGTATTTCAAAGTAAAAATCAATATTTTGAATATCCTTGCTTTTTTACTTAATTTAATAATTAATTTCATTGTATCCTAACCATGGAATCCTTTGCCATTAACGATAACCTGGTCACCATATCCCGCCGATTCGACACTTCCGGTTCCGATCTCCTTCACGTACTTACTGAACATAAAAATAAAATTATGTCCGAAATAAATAAACACCTAAACAGGCTCGGGGGAGTCAAATGGTACATCGCGGTCCAAATTAAATTCACCAAAACAATAAACAACGAAGAAATGACTACAACTCCCTTCTTTCATGGTAAAACTCGTCCTTTGCTACCTTCCGATTCTTTAGATACTCAATACTCTGAAGCTACCGACAAAATTTTAGAAAGCGTGGGTAGGTGGGTTAGTCAGGGTAGTGGGTGGGTAATTGAAAACGTTTTACATCTAGATCTGTTCATTGTTAAATTTCAACCTTTGTACGCCTCTTCTTACATACCCACTCCGAAAAAAATTGCTCACCCTACTAAGGGAATTGTAAATATTAAGAACGACGATCAAAAATGTTTCCTCTACTCTGTACTTGCCCATTTGTACCCTGACCGAAATAGGCGAATAAGCTATTACAAAAAACTTGAATCTAAATTAAACATGTCTGGGATTAGCTATCCTGTCAAAATTACTGATTTAGATAAATTTGAAAAATTGAACCCTGCTATCTCTGTAAATGTATTTGGATTTGAAAAAGACGAAATTTACCCCCTAAGAATAACCAAAGAAAAATTTAGAGCTCACCACATCAACTTGTTACTACTGACTACTGACACCACCTCCCACTACTGTCTGATTACAAACATTTCCCGACTTTTAGCTCACTTGACTAAATACAACAAAGCATCTTACTACTGTGACTACTGCCTACACAGATTTCGTACTAATGACTCACTTACTAACCACTTACCTTTGTGTTCACCACACGGTGCACAAAAGACCAGACTTCCTACTGAAGACGAAAAACTTATGTATTTTAAAAACTACACACTTACTCACAAAGTCCCATTTACCATTTACTGTGACTTCGAGTCCTTTGTCGTTCCAATCGACACAGCACTGAATGACCCTACTACTTCACACACTACAAACACTGCCCACCACGTCCCCTCTGGTTTTTGTTACGTAATTATTGACAGTGATGGCAAACCAGTAAAACAACCCAAAGTCTATAGCGGCCCCGACGTTGTAGATACTTTTCTAAATTGTTTGATTGAGGAGTCTAAAGAGCTCTTACCAATTATTAAAAAGAATATTCCTATTAATATGTCTCCACAAGACAAAATTGTTTTCAAAAATGCTACCACCTGTCACCTTTGTCAAAAACCTTTAGACGGAGACAAAGTGGCCAACCATAATCATTTAACGGGTGAGTTCTTGGGACCTGCCCACAATTCATGTAACTTAAACTACCAAGTTCCCGATCACATTCCAGTCTTTTTCCATAACCTCAGAGGTTATGACTGCCACCACTTGATCCAAGGGCTAGGCAAATTCAAAAAAGAAAAACTGTCATGTATCGCTACAACTAGTGAGCGGTACATTTCAGTCACCCTTGAGTCACTTCGTTTCCTGGATTCTTTACAGTTCCTAAACGCCTCTTTGGACAAACTCGTGTCCAATTTTCTGACGGGGCTTCCAAATTCAAAATTTTAGGGCAGTGTATGTCCAACACAGACTTACTCTTACGAAAAGGCGTCTTTCCCTACACTTACATGACCAATCAATCAAAATTTAATGATACTGAACTGCCTCCCAAGGAGGCGTTCTACAACGACCTGACCAAAACACCTATATCCGACGAAGACTACACACACGCACAGACTGTGTGGAATACTTTTGACATGACTTCAATGAAACAGTACCACGACCTTTACTTACTCACAGACGTGTTATTACTTGCCGATGTGTTTGAAAATTTTAGGACGACAAGTATGACTTACTACGGGATTGACCCCTGTAACGTCTACTCTGCCCCCGGACTGGCATGGAATTCCATGCTCAAAATGACAGACGTACGTCTTGAACTACTTACTGACATAGACCAACACTTGTTTGTTGAGTCTGGGATCCGGGGCGGTGTCTCCATGATACCTAACCGGCACGCCCAGGCCAACAATCCCTACTTACCCGACTTTGACAACACAAAACCAACCAATTACTTACTTTACCTCGATTGTAACAATTTATACGGAACCAGTATGTCAGATAGATTCCCAGAGTCTGATTTTAAGTGGATCGACCCACAGGACATTGACATTACAAACGTACCCGTCGACTCTGACATTGGTTACATTTTTAGAAAGTCGACTTACACTACCCAGACCACTTACACGACTTACATTCAGACTATCCACTAGCCCCCGAACGAAAAGTAGTGACATACGACATGCTATCGACATACTGTAGGGACTTACTTCATGAACTCGACTATAAACCTCCCAAGACTGAAAAACTACTGACTACTCTCTCTGACAAAACCAAGTACGTTGTACACTACAGGACTCTAAAACTTTACTTACAACTGGGACTTGTACTGACTAAAATACACAGAGTTCTTAGCTTTAAACAGTCTGCCTGGTTAGCCCCATTTATTAACTTCAATACCGAAAAAAGAAAACAGTCTAAAAACAACTTCGAAAAAGATTTTTTTAAGTTAATGAACAACGCCACATATGGTAAATCTTTGGAAAATGTTAGGTCACGTATTGATTTTAAACTTGTAAATAACGAGAAACAATTGGTAAAATGGACAGCTAGTCCCAGACTCAAGACTTTCTTTGCTTACAATAAAGATATCGCGGGATTGGCTTTAAAAAAACAAACCATCTTCTTAAACAGACCCATTTATGTTGGATTTACAGTTTTAGAAATTTCGAAATTAATAATGTACAATTTTCATTACAACTGGGCAGTTACAAAGTATGGGAAAAACATAAAACTTTGTATGACTGATACTGATTCTCTATTTTACAATGTTTATACTCCCGACGTTTACACAGATATGAAAAACGAGTTTACACCTTTTTGATACTTCAGACTATCCACCTAGCCACCCATGTTATAGTGTAGAAAACAAAAAAGTGTTAGGAAAATTTAAAGACGAGTTAAATTCAATCCAGCTAGGGAAATAATTGGCTTGAGAGCGAAATGCTACTCTGTTTTAAACTCAGATCTAGAGGAAAAGAAGGTGGCTAAAGGCGTCCCCCGAGTCGCGATAAAAAAACACCTAAAACACGAAATGTACAAAGATTGTCTTTTAAATCATTCGTTAAAAACTACATCAGCTCTAAATATCCGCAGTGACAAACATAACATTTACACGCAACACATTTCAAAATTATCACTATCTCCCTTTGACGATAAAAGATACATTTTGGAAAACGGCATAGATACTTTAGCCTACGGACATCACATTATTAGTAAAAAACGATCTTTAGAGCATGACCATGACTACATAACTAAAAAACCAAAACTTGAGTAAAAACGTACCTTAAAAAAGTTCACCCATGATGTACATGAAAAAAATAATAAGTACAGTACAAAAAAGTAATACCGTAACAACAAGATTGACTTCCAGACTTCTATAAAGTCCATCAATACGTTCCTGTATCTCTAAACGCTCCATTACTGACTGACTGACATTCCCTTCCCCCACCACTCCTTCCTTTCCTACATCCTGTTCTTATTGCGTCACTTGCACTAATGGCGCCAATCGGTTCACGTTGCTTCTCTCGCTGCAGTGGAACTTTGTAAAACCTTTAACAACCTTTTCGAAATTAAACAATTAGACCTTCCAAAATCAATTCAACAATACTTGATACAAATTTACTTTTCTAAAAAAGACGGTCCACCACAGTATCACTTTGAAAACGTGAGGCTGGACACTTTTCTAAATTGGCCAGTCCCATTCCTCAACCCACATGTAATGGTAAAAGCTGGCTTTTATTATTTAAATTATAGCGACGCAGTTCGCTGTTTCTCATGTGGTATACATATCGGATGTTGGGAAGAGGGTGATGTTCCATTTGATGAACACAAAAAATACTCTCCAAACTGTAGGTTTGTTAATGGCCTACCTTTAATACAATTTGCTGGTAGAGATGTTTGTGGAAATAACTAAACCCTTTTACGGTCTGAATGAGATGGAATGTTTGACTGTACGAATGTGGCTCTGGGGTGTGAAAACCCGTATCCAAAAGCGAATGTGGCTCTGGGGTGTGAAAACCCGTATCCAAAAGCGAATGTGGCTCTGGGGTGTGAAAACCCGTATCCAAAAGCGAATGTGATTGAATGAGTGTGTGAAAGGACACTCTATGGCTGGATAGTATCCGTAGGTCCAGGGTGTGTGAAAGGGTTTAGAATTGGCAGGGAGGCAGTGAACTTTATTTATATTATTTTTATGGTCGACTGCCACCGTATGGAGCGAGGATGGGGCTCCATACACCAAAAAAACCAAATAAATTGTTAAACTTTACCTAAACCCTTCCATTCTTCCATTATGAGTGTAAGAGAGCAGATAGCAAGAGAGCTACATGCTCCAGTTAGAAAAAGATTCCCTACTAGACCTGTAGAAGTTAAGGGAATACAAGACTTGTTCCAAGCGGACTTGGTTGAAATGATACCCTATTCTAAACAAAACCGAGGTTACAAGTACATCTTAACAATAATAAATTTGTTTTAGCAAATACGCCTTTGCTGTTCCATTAAAAGACAAGACTGGACCAGAAATCGTTAAAGCCATTACACCCATATTAAAGTCGAATAAAATGAAACACTTACAAACTGATGCGGGTAAAGAATTTTACAACGCGAGATTTACAAAGTTGATGAATAGCTATGGTATAAACCATTACTCGAGCTACAGTGACAAGAAGGCGTCCATCGTAGAGCGGTTCAACCGCAGTCTCAAAGCATTAATGTGGCGAAAGTTCACAGAGCAAGGTAAGTATCAGTGGGTCAAGATGCTACCTTCCCTATTGGAAGAGTACAACACAAGAAAACACAAAACTATTGGCATGGCTCCAAGTCATGTGAACAAAAGAAATGAAAACATAGTCAGAAAAAACATTAATAAAAACAGACAAAAATACAAGAAAGTGGATAAAAAGGTCCGTTTTAAAGTAGGTGACAAGGTGAGGATAAGTAAGTATAAAAAAGTCTTTGACAAAGGATACCTACCCAACTGGACTAACGAGATATTTACTGTGTACAAAGTCCAAACTACCATTCCTACAACCTACCTCCTAAAAGACCATACCGGTGACGTTATTAAAGGAAGTTTCTACGAAAAAGAGCTACAGAAATCCAAAACAGACGACGTATACCTGATTGAAAAAGTAATAAGGAAAAAAGGAGACAAAGTACTTGTAAAGTGGTTAGGGTACGACGGTAAACACAATTCATGGGTGAACAAGAAAGACTTGGTATAAATAAAGACTTCCCTTACACTTTCATTCATAATTCAACAATGCGTGTTATTGAACAGACGACTAAACTTCCAGTTGAAAACTTTGACATGTACACTATACGCACAGGTAGTGGCATTAAACATGGTCCATTATTTCCATCCACTATAAGGTGTATAGTGGCTGGACCTAGTACTTGTGGCAAAACAAACGTTGTGTTCAACATGTTGTTCGATCCAAACGGATTAAGGTTTGAAAATGTTTACATTTTCTCAAAGTCTCTACACCAACCCAAGTATCAATTTTAAAAAGTGTTTTACCCAAGGAAATTGGTTACTTTGTATTTGATGAAAACACTAAAGTCTTACCGCCTAAAGAAGCTAAAAACAATTCTATTATGATTTTTGACGACATTGCGTGTGAAAAACACGATAATATACGCAACTACTTTACCATGGGTCGACATAATAACATTGATTCCTTTTATATAGGACAAACCTACAGTAGGATACCTAAACAGTTGGTGAGAGATAATACAAACTTGATTATTTTATTCAAACAGGACGAAACAAATCTCAAACATGTGTACAATGACCATGTAAATACGGACATGACTTTTGAAAAGTTTAAAGAAATGTGCGCTTTAGCTTGGAAAGATAATTACAGTTTTATTTGTATTAGTAAGGATTGTGAATTGGATAAAGGGAGATACAGAATTGGTTTTGACAAGTTTTTAGTCTCGTAATATAAATACGGTCAACTTTAATTTACAACATCAGTTAGTGACAGGTTACAAAATGGTGCGCTTCTACTATTATAACGACATTGCCCAGTTTAAGAAACCAGAGTGTAAGGTAAAGACACGCATAAGTTCAAATTTATGCACAAAGTATTACGCGGATAAAAAAAGGTTTTGTGGGAATTATTGTAGTAGAAAGTTGAGTAAATTTAACAACAGATGTTGGAGACACAAACATACAATTTTACAAACACCCGCGGTTGTACTATTAATGATATCCTCGAGTGAAAGAATGTACAATCGTGACTTGTGGATACGGTTTTTAAACAAAAAGTGAAGAGCAAGGAGTACACTTTCAACTAGTTATCTACCATGAGAACATGTTAAACTGTACGGTTCGACAACCTCAAAATATGATTTCAAGATTTAGACCGTTCCCCGATATATTTAACTATGTCGCTCTACCACTGGCTGACCGTCATGGAAGCTTAAATTTTGCACATGTGTACATGCAGCTGTTAGATTACTCATGCAAACTCCCACATGCTAGCAGATGTGTGCACGTGACGGAGAGAACAATTCCCATCCGCTCCCCCACGAGGATTTACGAGCAGTTAATAAAGTCCAATTGCTATTTGAATGTGAGCTATATGTTTCTTTTGCCGCACAGCCGTCTGGCCTACCAGATAGTACAAGGAAAAAACCATTTGCTGGTGCAAACAACCTAGCCCAAGGACTGTATACTGTAGAGTTTCTAAATCATGCATTACCTACGCTCGCTAAACATTGTAATAAATTCGGTATTAGCTTGAATAACAAAGAGTATACAATTACAAATCATGAACTCTACGAACAGTGGCGTAACTTTACTGGTGCTAATCTGACAGAGTTCTGGTTATTGAACTCTTATCTTATAGACCTACATGGTGTTGACAGTAAGCCTATACAGAAATTAAAATCATTTATGGATAAAACTATTGAAAACGACGAGTATACTGTAGCTGAAGTTCCACAATGGCGACACGGTTGGAAGCGAACTTATATATTCAAGGACTTAAACAGAAGAGAAGTCATTAAGTGGTTTGACACACGAGTGAGACGATATTACAAGGGTCTGGACTTTGATGGTAAAGGTGTTTCCTTAAAACAGATAATTCGTTATTTGAGAAGAAATAAAAAACGAGCGTTATTCTTTAGACAAGTTGAACTACCGTAATGGTAAAGAAAAAGGTTCATTTTAATGACACAGTAACTGTGTTTTATATTCCCAAGGAAATGTTAAAACAGGATAGAGAACGTTTTAAACGTAGGATTCGTGATGTTGAAAGAATTATACGTCCGGTGCTTTTAGCTTACATTAATGGACGTGGTCACCCACGTCCTGGAGTTTGATATCCCTTATTATACAAAAGAACAAACTTTGAAAATTTTTATTCATTTATAAACATTGCAACGAAACAGTAAACATCAATCTCTTACGAGAAGAATTGTACAGTTGCAAGATGCTGTTCGCCGCAAGTATCGCGCTTTCAAGTTGGGTAACATGTATACTGAGCAAACATTAGAAAAACAGTACAAACCAATTTTGACTGAACTTAGAAAGAGAACAGAGATGGAAACTAAACCAAAGGAGGAACCTATGGACCTCAGTGCGGACGAGCAGGATAATTTTAAGCCAGACTACATGTCTACACCTAAAGGA
This sequence comes from Stictocephala bisonia, assembly GCA_035578905.1. NCBI lineage: Eukaryota > Metazoa > Arthropoda > Insecta > Hemiptera > Membracidae > Stictocephala > Stictocephala bisonia. The sequence continues at coordinate 28,051 of JAQJVL010003196.1, read as the reverse complement.
CCGTCGTGGAACACACAAGTGTTTGAAACATCGTCTCCCCCTCCACCCTCAGTTAGTCAATTGATACAAAGCCCCGCAAAGTTTCACGAGGCGTCACAGTACGTTTTAGAGACGTTCAACGCACCCATTACACAAAAATACGTGTTAAAACTTTTGAAAGACGAGGTTGGTGTTAAGAATAAAATGGACAATATTTACGGACCACATATAGATAGTGATAAATTAATGGTTGGTAATCAACTGCTTACATTCGACAACGAAGGAAACATTCACTTGAACAATGTACAGTACAGAGGAACCGAAGGCCTTTACGAATTATTATTTAAAAGGCAACCCGACGAAAATGTATACACACAAGATGACTTGGACGCTTATAAAGATGTACTGATAAAAACGAATGCGCATAAAAAAGGTTATTTACCTCATAATCACATTAACCGACCGACAAATTCCATAAAATATAAAAACATAATTTCCGTATTATTCCCCAAACAAATGTACGGTAGAGGGCTAAAAGACTTTGGATCACGTGACATTTCCTATTGGGACAATCCAAACGAATTATGTGATAGATTGAAACTAATTATAGCTTCGACAGAGGCCGGAAATGGCAACCATAGGAACGAAATTCAAAACATAATCGAAGAATTAAAAGAAGCTAAAATTATATCAGGAGCTGGCAATAGCCGTTACAAATCATTAGTCGTTTGAGATTCGACTAGTAAACATGGATACTTTACCAATTGAGGTTAAAATGCAGATTTTACTTAACCTACCAATTGAACAAGTTAGTTTCATTACAGACTCGTATTTTTGGTTTCTTTACGAGAAATTACACTCACACAGTAATAAAAAGTTTAAAACAGTTTTCTTGTTTGGCAAACTATACAATTAACCGTACTCTTGGACAATGTGACTATGTGACGTCACTGTATGGTAAAGCCTTATACCTCAGTCATATTGACGAGACCTTCCAAACAGTACATTTCAAAGTAGAAAGTGACGAACCTCGTTGGTTTCATATTTTTTTTAAAAAGGAGGGTAAACACAGTTATTGTTTAAAATTCTATCACGTTTTCCAAAGTGATTCTGAAAATGACATCGGAAAGAAAGTCGTTTTACAGTTGGCAATATCTAAGACAAACACAACGACAGAGATATATTCCAGATTAAAAAGACAAGTACCACCACTATACAAAACAGAACTACATGCACCGCTATCTTTGGACCCCTTTTGGACAGAAGTACATGCACTGTTATCTTCGGACCCCTTTTGGCATAACGAATACATACAAAACCATACAGAACTATATGCATTTATAAGTTTGAACCCCGAAATAGTAGAATCTGACCATATTTCGTCTTTTATTAAACAAAACGAAAGAAGCATTGGTATTATAGTCCCGCAAACATCATGTATGTGTGATTGGCGGTTCGAAGATGAATGGGGGTTCGACAATTACTTTGACGATTGTCATTATAGGGAAGTTTATTTAAATGGAAGAAACAAATATAGAGATACCTTACATCATTGGGACGAAAATAGACATGATCGGTACTACTCTTTTCCTATAAATTTAGATTCATGCTTAAGAAAGTATTTTAGTTATTTTTATACGTATATATAAACAGACTCAGTTTGATTTCATCATTTAGATTATGTCTGTAGACAAGTTTGGACGTGTCTTGCCCTCTGAGGGTAATGTCATTGGCAAAGGACCACCGGGCGAAGGTTTTAAACTAACACCCGAAGGAAACTATGATATTGAAAATAAACGAATGGTTAACGTCGGTGTACCCATGGCAGACAACGATGTTGTTACGAGAACATACTTTGAGGCTAACACAATGCCAAACTTACAAAACAGCTATTCTGCGCGTAACAAAAGAATAGAAAATTTAGCATCGCCAAAGGAGCTCGGAGATGCCGTGAATTTAAAAACTATAGGTGAACAATGTGTACTGTACCAACAAAAAACAGTCAACGTAGGAGATAGGCTTATAACAAGGGTAAAGGACCCTACAGGTCCGAATCATGCGGCGACCAAACGTTACGTAGATGCTGCCGTTCCTGTTAAAACTAGTAGTTATTGGAGTTTTGAAAAGTGACGTTTAGTTTCTGTAGCTGACCCAACTGATAATCAAGATGTTGTAACCAAGTCATATCTACTGACAAACTGTCCAAAGAAACGCAAGAATGACTGGGACTTTGATAATATGGGAATTAAATCTGTTAGAGATGCGAAAGAAATGGACGAGGCCGTAAACTTAAAAGTATTAACGGAAACAAAATCGCATATTTTGGAAATATTAGGTCAACATACAACAACGGTAGGTACATTGCTGACATCACTTACTGAGGGACTGAATGGTGTTAAAGAGACGGTTAGTGCGTTGGAAGGGAAAATTTATGAAAACAGCGTTAAATCTGATAAACAACTTAGAAAATTCGGCCAGTTACTCTTTTCCCATATTCATGGTGGCACACAAGGGAGGAGTGCAGAACCATTGACCGCCGATAACTACATAAACTGGGAAGAAATATTCGGTACACAAGCTGTTTCTCTACATCCATACAATGAGGGGTAATATAATGTGGAATAGGGTTAAAGTTTCTCCATTCTTTAACTAACCTTCGTAAGAGACACATCTAATGAAGAAGAAATCGTCACGTTGCGGAAGAGGACTTGTATCTAGCACTCTCGAAGGAATTGGACATTTAGCTGGAACAGCCATAAATAAGGGTATAGATCTACTACCTTGGGAAGCTCACCTCCCAGGTTACAGGTACTGTGGACCTGGGACCAAATTAAAGAAGAGATTAGCCAGAGGTGACAAGGGAATAAACGGTCTGGACGAAGCCTGCAAGGCTCACGACATAGCCTACTCCCAGTATTCAGACACAGCGCGGAGAGCGCAAGCGGACAAAGACTTGGCCGAGCGAGCTTGGCAAAGGTTTAAGGCATCAGATTCGTCTATAGGCGAGAAAGCTGCAGCTTGGACAGTTACAACAGCCATGAAGGCGAAAGCAAAGTTGGGTGGCTCTCATAAGAGAAAAACACGTAAACAAAAGAAGGGTAAAGGTTTGTATCTAAGACCCTGGGTAGGGAGAGGTGTTAAAAAAGCACCTAAACACAAGAAGAAATGCACTTGTAAGAAGAAAAAAAAAATTTCAAATTAGTCTACGTTCCTGAACACGCCCTCACAAATCACGAACTCGTTAATTACGCTAAAAAATTAAATATTCCAAACTTTCGGGGTGTCTACATGAGGGACACACTTCCGAATAAATCTAGATTGAACGAAAGCGCAATTATTAATTTGGACAGTATACAAGGGGAAGGTACACATTGGGTTTGTTATAAAAAGCGCGGTAATAATGTTTTGTACTATGACAGTTTTGGTAACTTGCGTCCTCCTATGGAATTGATCAAGTATTGGGGTCCCAGTGTTAATATAAAGTATAATAACGAAAGACAACAGAGTTTTGACTCAGTACTTTGCGGGCACTTGTGTTTAGAGTTCCTCGTTGATAATGTTTTGCCTTAGTGGACAGAGTTCAACGCTAAGTTGTGACATATTTCCTTCGATCGATTTATCGACAGGTGAATGGGAGATTGGTTTGATCGATCTCACAACGTACAACTCAATACCGAACGTAGAAGAAAATGTAAACGACACGTTCCACTACGGGGACACTGTAATGAAAATTCCGACTGGCTCCTACGAGATTAGCGATTTAGAGAATTACATTAACAATAACATAAAAACTGGTGTAAAATTCAGTTTAAAACCGAACAACAGTACTTTGAAAGTAGAAATTACTTGTAGCGAGCCCATTCACTTTGAAACAGAAAACAGCCTAGCTACCTTGCTCGGTTTTAATAAAGTTGTATACGAAGCCAATAAAACTCACATGTCCGAGAATGAAGTTAACATTAACTCAGTAAATGTCGTTCGAGTCACATGTAACGTGGCAAGAGGCTCGTACCAGAACGGTCAAGAAAGTCATATAATACACGAGTTTTATCCGTCAGTTCCACCTGGCTACAAAATAATTGAAACACCTCACAACGTGATTTATTTACCTGTGAGTGTGCAAGTTTTGAATTACATTACTTGTGAGCTGAGAGATCAACAAGGACAGTTGATAAACTTTAGAAACGAAACAATTTCATTACGCTTACACCTAAAGCGAAGCAATGGGATTAGTATTTAGGGAAACGACTGTGTCAAAAAAGGTCATTAGACCCAAAACACTCAAGGTGTTAACATCGAGCAATACAAAGTTTTTAAGATCCTTAGGATTTAAAATAAAATTACAAAATGTTGGAAATTGAGGGAGAAGTCGAATACAGCGATGTTATTACAAGCTGTGAGTATCACACACACAAACCGTACGCCTCTTCAACTTTCAAAAACAATGATGAAATACGTATCGCCGTCAGTCAACAGGACATTATTACTGCTCCGTTTGAAAGTTCTCTGCATATTTCTGGTAAAATTACAGCCAAAAAGGTTGGTGGTGTAGTCGCAGACGTATCTCTGATTAACAACGCTATGGCGTACTTGTTTGAAGATATTAGATACGAAATTTCTGGTATAACAGTGGACCGGACTAAAAACTTGGGTGTTGTATCAACTATTAAGAATTTACTGTCACTGAGACAGAATGAAACAAATGCATTGGAAAACGCTTGTTGGTTCGGTCCAGAGTCATCACAAAAAACAACCGAGTTTACTTTTACCGTTCCATTAAAATTGCTCTTTGGTTTCATGGAAGATTACAGGAAAATTATTGTAAATATAAAACAAGAGCTGATACTGTTGCGGTCAGCCAACAACACGGATGTGATGTTATCAGAGGATGCGTTATCACACACTCTGGAAATAACCGACTTGTACTGGCGTGTCCCACACTTGACTGTTTCCGATAGTTACAAAGAAAAACTTTTAAAACTCGTTAATAAGGACACACCGATTCATCTTCCCTTTAGGTCGTGGGAGTGTCACGAGTATCCTACGCTCCCGCAAACAAAGAGACACAACTGGACCGTCAAAACATCATCACAGATTGAGAAACCCCGCTATGTGATACTAGCGTTTCAAACTGATAGGAAAAATAACATAAAAAAGGACATGTCGGGTTTTGACCATTGTGATTTAATGGATATCAAGTTATACCTCAACTCACAGTACTATCCCTACGACAATATCCGAGGTGATTGGAGTTTATTCTATGAAATGTACGCGAAATTTCAGTCTTCATACTACGGTGTTTCCAATTCACCCATCATGGACTTGGATACTTTTAAATCGAAATGTCCGATCTTTGTAATCGACTGCTCCAAGCAGAATGATTCAATCAAGTCTGGACCTGTCGATGTACGCATCGAATTTGAATTTAAAAATAACGTACCGGACAAGACTACAGCTTACTGTTTAATAATTCACGATTCGCACCTGATGTACACTTTACTGACTAACGTAGTAAAAAGCATGACGTAATTAGTCAGTCGAAACGGTTAGAATTTGAATTTCCAAATTCAGTCGAGATCATGGAGCCGTCCGGTGAGTATCTCACGCTGCCTAAGCTCTTGGAGCCCATCGACATGTTAAACGGTATTTTTCTAAAACAGGTTTTCTTTCTAAATGAAAACTTTTCCAAATCAGTTACCGTTGGGATTTTTAAAAACCGAGACTACGGTCTCGGAGTAATGTTCAAGGGAAGACACGACTACGTTTACTGGTCGTTTGATGTATTTAATCAGTTTTGTGTGAATTTTAATAACATTTCCAAAGCCCTCAAAGATAATAAAAAGATTTATTTGGAAATCAACGAAATGGAAGTTGTTAAAGTTTTATCGATCTTTGGGGCACCGCATGTTTTCCTGGGAAGTACTTTAACACTTAATCCGAGCGAGCAAGCTCAGTTTACTCCCAACCTCCCGGGTAGCACTTTGTCACTTAACTCGGGCGAGTGGGCGCAGTTTCTATCCAACCTTCCGCTAATACAGTTGGAGTTGAGAGAGTTGTTTTACGAGGAAGACCTTATAAAACAATATCTCTGTGGGGGATTCAACAGTCCATCTCCGCACATTTTTAACAGATTAACTTGTGAAATTAATAGAGTCAATGGCTGCGGTAGTTTAATTTCAAGCCTTTACTGACAATAATAACCGTTTTTATAGTGAAAGAATTGGCAATAGTAAGCGAACATTTTCAAACACAAATCGTTTTCAAGTCACCTTACTGCAAGTGTGCACTTGATGAAAAACAAAAAAGGTCAGCTAGATGGTTGATACGACACTTGCACGGAATAAAGTGGGAAGAGGGTAGTATAGAATACGATGAAAATTTAATTCGAACACTTTGTAAACCTTTTACTAAAATTTATAGTCAAGGGTTGGAAAAAGTCAATTTTTAAAAGAATTTCATCCTAACGTGATTGAAATACCGAAAGATTGTTCAAATACTTGTTCAAACGCTTGCATATTACCTATACACGCTAATTGTAACTTCAAGTGCGCCTTTAGAGCAGCACAGCAAGAGTATAAAAGACTGTCCAAACTTTAGTTTGGACATTATGTCTCTAACAACCATGGAGGACACATGGACTATGCTCTCAAAGGAGCCGAAGGCTCCAGTCGGTGTTATGACCGACAGCTTTATTATGAAATTTTGACAGATACGTTAAATGGGACCTACTGTCAGCCCACTATGATTTTTCACTAGATATGTTGAGAATTTACCAACACAGGGTAAACTGGGGTCTGATTTTAAAAAGGACAAAGTTTCCCGAAGATATACTGAGGGAAATGGCTCCTAACTTTAATGTTGATTGTTGGACAATAGTAAGTAAATACCAGACTTTGTCAGAAAAATTTATTGATGACTTTGCAGACAAAGTAGACTGGGAATATATTATACTGTATCAAAACGTAAGTGGAGCTTTTTACATTAAACATTATAACCGTGTATGTAATACAGATATCTCTGTGTGAATGTGCGTCCTATGGCTGGCCTAAACTCCGTAAGTCCAGGACATGAACTGTCGAGGTGAGGGCGGCCCAAATTCAATAAAAAACCGCCCGACTGTTCTCTAAGGCAGCCGTAAAACGTGTAAGTCCTGAGACAGTCCTGCAGCTTGGGGCTGGGCTAAACCCCGTAAGACCTCGAGTCGCAGATGCATCTAGTATGCAATGGGCCCTCGTACAGTTTAGTTGAATGAAACACTCTATGGTAGGCGTAAAACCCGTAAAACCAGGGTGTGAGATGTTTGTATTACATAATCATGGTACTACAAAACCCCTTTGTAAGTTTGTTCGTCACATTGAAAGGCTTCTCTGAGTAAAGTGATGTCTTTACTTACAGAGGGACCCAAAAAAAGTATAAAAAAATAAATACAAAAATAATAGTGGGAGGTAGCAATTTTGTTATGGAGTGGCTACCACCGTAACTTGCGATGGATGGGGCAAGTTACAATAAACAGCCGTTCTCACGGCTAGTGAGACTAGGCCTACTGGGGAAACTCACTATAATAAAAAAACGCGCCGAGATCCTACCTCTTGGGTGGTGTGGAAACTGGATCATCTAATCAATTGGAAAAGGTTTTTTTTAATTCTGCAGCCCCTCCACCGCTGCAGAAAGTGATGGCCTTCCGAAAAATCACACTAGTTGCCATCTCTTAAAAATTAAAAAAAATAAAATGAAGTGACAGAGTGTCAAATTTAGAAAAAGCAGGAGTAACACCATGGGTGGGGCGAGCAGGTAGTGGGACGCTAATGACGTCACTCCACTTAAAACTATGTATCAATATTTATGGGGCCCTGAAAAGGGCCGTTTTTAGCAGAGGAGGAGGAGTTTAGGTGTACAGGTTTGAAATGTTATAGTAGTCGTCGTCATGTGTTACGCCAGGGCTTACAATGAGTTGGACATGGAGTTCCATGCCCTCCCCCCATCTCCAAGTGTTATGACGATGTTGACTAAAGATGAAATACTTTGGAAGGAGGTGATGTTCCTCGGTCCCATCTTCATGTTTAATAATTTTCGTACAGTACAGACGTACTGTACGGTTTTGAAATGGGAATGAACGAAGTTCCCTGTGGAAACCTAGAAACTCCTCCCTGTTCCTAAGTACTCTGCTAATTATAATTGATGCTGATGGTTCCATGGTGGAGAGAGAGAATGAAGCGAACATCAGCGGGCTCACGGAAGCTATCATAAACCGCATTCCTGATAAGATAAATGTAAGCACTTTGTGTTAGTACATGGTGCGCACGCTAGGTTAGTAGTTACAAGCTTTGCCACCAGGTGCACGTTTGTACAGAGTAAAATCGACATTTGTTATTTTTTAATTGTGTATGTTTTAAGTCATTTAGTTATGTTGTTAGTAAAAAACAACCTTGTGTCCGAGTGGTTCCGCATCCGACCCAGCAATTGCAAAGTATGGGAAAAACGTTAAGCTTTGCATGACTGATACAGACTCACTATTCTACAATGTATATACTCCAGATGTCTACAACTGGACAGTTGCAAATCGTCATGGTCGGGTACGCTAACCACTGGACCACGGGGGGTTGATTACTTTTTGTCTGATTTGAATAATATATATTTATGTTTCGCTGCAGGAGTGCTGGCTGGACTACGGGGGGCTGATTACTTTTTGTCTGATTTGAATAATATATATTTATGTTTCGCTGCAGGAGTGCTGGCTGGAGCGTACAGCTGTTGGTAGTTCCCACGCATGCCCGCCCTTGAGTGTCGCGCCAGGAAAACCAGCCTGGCGCCTGGAGTCCTATACCCGAGTTTCGCAGCCGCTGTATGAGTGGTGACGTAACGCGCTTGTCCACCGAGCACAAGTCCTCGCGCATGCGCGCTCGACCAGCAGACGACGCGTATATCGTAGGCTAAGAGCGTACGAAGGTAGCCACAGAGGAATACCCAAAAGCATTTTATATAGTGTAAAGACCGCCATCTTTTTACATTTTATATAGTATAACGGTGAAAAGGATAGGAGTGTATTTTATATAGTATAACAAGGTTAACAGTGAATTTTATATAGTATAACATGGAAAAAGTTAGGTTAAGACTGAATTTTATATAGTATAACAAGGTTAACAGTGAATTTTATATAGTATAACACGAAAAAAGTTAGTGTATTTTATATAGTATAACAAGGTAAACATTGAATTTTATATAGTATAACACGGAAAAAGTTAGGTTAACAGCGAATTTTATATAGTATGATGTGGGAATTTGGAGGGAAATTTAGGAATTTGAGGGAAATTTTTGGGAGGGAGGGGGGAGGTTGGTACCACTGCGCCGCCATCTTGGACAAGTCACGTGACCGCTCTCGACCAATCAGAGGCCAGAAAAGTGAGTCTAAAACCCGACCTTTTTGTCTACTACTTACCTGTAGTAAGTAATAATCAAAGGTGAATTATGCATTTGGTGTGATCGCAAACACGTACGGTAGAATGGAGGGAGTAGTCGATGTCGAGTAGGAATGTCGACTATATATATTACATTATTATAACAAGGAATCACTACAAAATATACGATCCAATAAGGACACATAAGTTGTCACAAATGTTCATAAAACTAGATACGAAACAGTTCCTTCACTTAAGGAATATTTCAACTTAATAAGTTTTAAACGGGTTAGTTTTTGGCTTTACATGTTATTAAAATTTGAGTTAAAAATTTACTATAATCATAATTCAGTACAATATACAAAACTGAGTTCATTTGATCAAACAAAACAACAAATATTTATAAAATAAAATTACAAACTTAGAGTATAAGTTTCCATTACTAATATACTACTCCATTACTCTCGAATTAGTTTTCATACTGTAAATATTTTCATCATATTTAGCTCAAGGGCAGAAAAAAAATCTTTTTATTTGCCAATAACATTATCAACTGACTTTTGCAACGTGTTTCTTGGAAATAGTCAGTTTTACTATCAAAATTAGACATTCATACCACACCGAACCCTCTGTCTACAGCATTTCCTCTCACACATTCCTTTATCCCTACCAATTTCCCACTCCGACGTCTGGTTGTCAGTCATCTGATTATGCGGCCTCCCAGTCGTACGCCATAAAACTCGCCAGCACTATAAAATGCTCCAGACGCTGAGCGGCGTTACAGACGAGCTTTTAACGCCTTGAGTGTTGGGACATTTTAATTGAATCCAGAAACTTGTTGACAAAACGAGCACCTGTGTGTGAGGGCAAGGTGTCCCATAAAACTCGCAGAATAATTTAATGAAAGAAACAGTTTCCTACATCGTTTATGCTATAATAATCTGCAAGGGTTTTCAATAGCAGTAAAAATAACTGCGTTAAAGAATATTCCTACTCAAGTAGTAATGGATTATTTTATGCTTTCACGAGACAAGTACGATGATGTTTTGTGGCTGTGATCTAGTCGTAACGTTATTATTATACTGTTATATGTTGTTTCATATAGTGATATATATATGCTGGATTAGGTATATAAGTTGTATTTGATTGGCTATTTAAATAATGCACAATTCCCTTTGCCATTATCGACACTAAAATATTTGATCACACTCGTTCAATAGCACAGCTAACTAATTTTGTAAATATACAGTAAAGGAATGGGTTTATCGTACACATATATGAATTAAATAAATCTTTATAGTTTAACTTTTGAAATCATAACATTCACATAATGTTACAGAAAAAGTACGAATAAACCTAAAAGAAAAGTGACAGTTAATGAGGGAGAAAAAAAAATTGAAAACTTAATTTAAACGAGCAAACAATCAATAGCAGTTAAATCACCTAACGAGAGGAAGTCAATGATTTGCCTGATGCAGGAGACATATGGCACCTAATTAAATGACAGACAAGCTCTGCTTTCTCCTTTGGCAACATGGCTGCCTTCCTCCTCCATATAACTTATGTTATTTATAAACGGTTACTGAAATCTGTTGTTGCTTAAGTTTAATTTACTTATATTGTAATAAAAACCAAGAAACCTTAAAATTGTAAATTTTATTATTGGTCAAAGAAGATTTTATATGTCGTCAATTATTATCACGCTCAGCTCCAGTTGTTATAGTTTCGTTTTCACGAGTTTAAAATTGCTATATTACTTAACATTACAATAATTAAACTCAACAAACTATAGAGAATAGAATCAACTGACCAAGAAAATAAAAATTAAAAATTACATTTTCCTCTACAAATGTGTAATATTCAGTATGTCTTCAGCAGTCTTGGACAAACGTTTTCCTCCACATGACCTGAACCATTCTACAGAAAAGACATAATGGTTTGGTATAATTTATACTCTTATTTTTTTTATTTCGTGCGTTCGTAAGAAAAAAACTAAACGACAAATGCAGTCAATCTCTCAGTGATTGTTTCTATATAAAGACTTCTTTCTGGCCTTAAACATTTATATTTATTAACAGTGTATAATGTACTATTTTACATTAAAAATTAATGCCATTATCAAAATAATTATTTATAAAATGGGAAGCTGTTATACTACTACTTCTTTACTGCTAACTACTTCACTTGCAGTTGTTCAAGGGTCAATGAATGCAAATTTGTTTTCTATCAATTGGTTAAATAATATGAAAATAAATCACTCTAAAAGTAATATATTAAATTTGTGTTCTAATACTAAATATAAATTTTAAACCAAATATTTAATTGGTTTAACTGGTTATTTATGAACATTCTGAAATTTTAAATCTAATTTCAATAGTTTTTTTTTTTAAGGTTTGACTGCAGGTTGCCTCTCTAAAATTTTCTGAAATGTATTTGCCTCTAAATAAAACATTTATAAGGGGCTAAAAATAATGTTAAGTTGGAGTAAAGGATGTAAAGAAAACATTAATTATAAATCGAAAACCAAAAAATGCAAATAACATTGATGTTCCACAGCCTACAAGTCCCCAATTTACAATATATTTTGGATTATTAATGACCTTATCTATTTGGTGATCTTCCAAAAGAATGAAAAAGTATAATAATTATTGTTTGTTTTTTAAACTCAATAAGACAATGGTTGTTCTTAGAGAAATAATTGAAGATGTATTAAACGTTCAATAATTTAGACCATTGTGTTTGGTTAGCTAGTTAAGTTGTTTATAATTTTCAATTTTAATTTGTTTATTTTCACTTTTATATAGTTTAAATAAGCTGTACTGTGAAACAATTAATTTACATTTGTACAATTATTGATCTATTATTTGTTTGGGTAGTTTTTACTTGTTATTAGCTACTATTTAACACTTGTTCTAACTTAACTGTTTCCTCCACTCAGGCTTATTTGAGCTTTGTGGTTTTAACTTTAATTTTAAACTTTGTTAGTGATTTTGGTTAAAAAAATATGTTTTATAGTGTGAAGATGTGTTTATTATAGATGTTTGGATTATCAGCTTCAATAATAATTTACTTATATATAATTAAATACAATTATAGCTTGGCAATTCACTCTTGTACAGGTCAGAATAGCATTTTATTTTTAACGTAAGCTTTATTCGTATTGGTTGAAGAGCAATTTTATATGATATGAAAGCATGTAAAGTATTTTTGAGAAAATAAAAAGTATATGCATTATTTTGAGGTAAATAATAATAGTTCTTGGTTCAGGACACCTCATATATATAGTGAGAAAACTAAAAATGTTCTACCATATAACTGTACTTTAATTACAGATAGGAGTTAGGATGTAAGTGGGTGTAGCCTTGTGTACTATCCGAGAAGTACGAATGCTAACCAGCGCTTAAGTAAAGCTCAGCCACATACGACATCAAGGGCGTGAAAGCTTTTAACTTGAAAAAGGGCATGTTTTAGTAGGCATTAAGCTTTTCAGGCTGAAGTTCCATTGAATCCGTACTGTCCTTTGACACGATTTGATCCTTTAGAGGCCTAATAAACTTATCTAACGTTATATCACATCAGTTCTTTAAAACCAATCAGTAAGACTTAGAAGGCCATAATTGTAATATGATAATTGTTCATGAAAGAGATTTCTTTGTTTATTCACAAGAATTATTTTAGCAGATACAAAAATATAGTTACATCTTTGATAAGTAAAAATATGGAAAAACACCACTTAGGTAAGTGGGATAATTGTTAAAAAATTTATGAAATATAGTTTATTCGACATGTTTTTAATCTGATGTACTGTGATGAACTTTAAGTAGCACTAAATTCACTCTACAAAACAAGCCTATTCTATTCTTTCTGAAGTTAGGAACATTCAAAAGTTCCTAATAAATTCAACCAAAATTTAAAAACTCTGTTCATTATGTTATAGTTAAAATATTTTAAAATTTAAGGTAAATCAAATTGTAAAATATTTAGGAAATTACAACGGTACCCTACTCAGTTCACACTGAAACTAACATTAATCTGAAGTATTTTGACGCTTAAATCAGAGCAGTCCAAACTTAATTATTTTCTTAATTTATTAACAAATTTGTCAAAATAATTTAAAGTACTCAAAGAGTGTTCCTTTGTTTCAAAATATAGTTTGATGTAAAAACTTCTACTATATGTAAGGCATTTGAAATTACATTCAAAGAAAAAATAGTGTGATTTACCGCAAGTTAGAGTCTGTAACAGGCTTGTAATACATCTAAGCTTGTTCTAAGTAAAGCTTATTATAGTTTGACAATGAAATAAATGAATAACACGTGGGTTTGAACAATGGTGGACTCTGAACAATAGAGAGGGGCTATTGTTTAATGGACATCTGGAACATTTGAGGTGTTTTACAAAAACTCCATAACTGTTTGACTTTTGGGAGTGGGTTTACAAGGTTATAAATAATTCACAGGGCAGGGAACCATTTTGGTATTCATGCGAATATTATTCTTATCTCAAAATACATAAAAGTCAAACACATGCTGAAGTTTCCCTCACAAAAGGAATATATAGAAGTAATACATCTGATTCCCTTTCTAACTGAAACATTAAATCTTTAGTCATAACTAAATATTTATAATCCCAAGAACTGGAGTTATGGACATATTTAGTTGTTTAGTAGAAAATGTGATGGATTAAACAAAAACCTTCTTAAAATGAACCGAACTGAAACTGTTCTGTTTAGAAGTTAAAATGATAGTGTAACGCAAATATAACAATGTAAATACGTATAAATTCTATAGATACAGTTGTTTGAAAGTTATTTTTTGGCATTGGATTGTTGATGATCGGTAAAGTTGTTGGAGATCTCTAATAATTTAACCAAAAAATAAAAATTGACAGTATACGTGTCGTCTTCAGTCGTCATTTACTACCTTATCCTACATTTAATTTGTTCTAAATAAAAATTATTAATAACAAGTTTCTTAGTAAAATATGGATTAGTTAAACTGTTTTAAATTTAGGCTGAGTGTTAGTATCAAATGAAGACATATGTTTTGTACTTGTTGAAAAATGTTGTTTGTTTATTAAAACATTTCACAAATTTATCAATCCCCTAAAAATAGTATACTTTACAGTATAAAATTAAAACAGTACTAAACACTTTATTTATAACCTATGAAATGTGTACTATAAATATAGAAAAATATTAAGTATTGTACAAGTTATATGTATCAGTGGTAAAAAATTGTCAAATAAATAAAACCAACATTTATAAAAAAATCTCGCGTTTGTAAATCGACCTTAACTACATATATACTACATAATAACAACTAGTAATCATATTTACCGGCTACGTTCTTACAACATCATATATTATTATTATTAATTTAAAATATATTTTGTTGACGGCAAAACTAGAATGAGAAATGAGGGACATAAATTAACCTCAACAATTAAGGACCCAGAATCAATGAAGAATAACGCCATATGAAGTGTTATTTAAAATATATTAAATTTTAAATTAAATTTTAATTAAATTAAACTTGAGTATCACAGAAAAACATTTGAACGTTTCAGGAAAAAAAGGATTATTTTGTTGTTGGAAAGTTATTCCTTAGCGTTGTATTTTTGTATCTGTTAGAGAATTCCAAAGTTTGAAGTTTTAAAAATACTTGTAAAAATTTGGATATCTGCAAAGAGTTTACCAATAAGATCCTATTAAATAACAATAACTGTATATGGGGTGTATTCATAATCGATACAATGTTAAAGAGAATTACGCTGTAACACTCACTAACATATATTAAGCTTAAAAAAGAAGGAGAGTGTAGGCAATTATTTACTCGGGATTCAAGTCAATTTTAGAGGGATTACCAAAGCTTGACATCTTAGCCAAGCTAATCTTTGTTAATCCCTAACAAAACTACAGCAGAGATTTTATCTGATAGCAATAAATTGTTTTGAAAGAAAACAAGAAGCCAGTAATTGATCAAATGACTTTGCTATTTATTGATGACATTTTATTTTGAATATAGGCTATTACGGTACGTCTGCGGATATATATTAGAAATATTTGCAGCAAGATAAAGAGGAACTAAGTAGTGCACAACGCTTTGCAGTATATCAAATTGAAAAGTAATATTTATAAATTAGTATAGAACTATGAAAATAAAATATTTTTGTTTTATGAATTTACTGAACTATTTAGCATAATCACTCGTTCCCATAAATATATTTTTATTGTCTTAACCTAAATACAAACAAATAAATTTCTATCCTAACATATAATTCTAATACAATTGATTTAAATTAGTTTAATTCGTCTAACATAGTAGTGAATTTGACAGATATATTTTCCGGATAATACTATGGAAACTGACTTTATCGTATCATAAATACTTAATAATACCGACCAGATAATAAGTAAACTGTATATAGACAAACATATTAAGCCAATTATGTAGAGAAACTACATTACAGATCTTCTTTAGCTACGGGAGTGGTTCTCCACTCTTGCTTTACCCTTCCCTCCGCGGTTCTTTCAAATCCATGACATTAATATATATGCTCAGCCTGTTGCTGTTCTCCTAGATAACAACATTTTATAGTCTATAAAAAGTCTTTTTAGGTAGATGCAAAGTAGTGCAATCATGTCAGAGTTAGTAGAATATATCTTAAACATTTCACAATGAAAACTTAATTAGTTAGTTTCAGTGGGTATGTTTTTGGTATAATCTGTTTGGAATAAGTATTTTACATTTAATTAAATCCCACTATTACTATTACGGCAAGGTTAAGGGGTGTTTCCATCCCTGGTAAAAGAAATGTCGAGATATATCTTTCTTATTGGGTTTCCTTATAAAAAAGTTAACTTCCCTGAGAATTTCATGAAATTCTGTTGTCTATGTGTTTTGAATTTCTTCTATACATCGATTTTGATAAATATTAAACCTTGTTTTCGTTTTAATATTATTTATTTTAGAGTAAGAATTACAAAAATATGTCGTGCTCTTAACTTTTCTAATAACAACTGAAACTGACAATTGTGTCTCTATGACAACATAAAATAAAAACAAATAATTCAGATGGTGGCCAAAGTGCTAAATTTTAATTAGTCACTTAACACTGCCCTTCTCAAATTTTGCACTTTGACAAATTTTTAGTCCCATTGCATCAACAAGACGATAATGTGAAGGTCCTGGAAGTGGTTTCGTGAGAATGTCAGCAGGCATTATTTTAGATGGAACATGCCTCAATTTTATTTCGTTATTTCTCACCAATTGACGAACAAAATGGTATCTTGTAGCAATATGTTTAGTACGTGAGTGACAAGTAGCATTTTCTGCAATGTACTTTGCTCCACGGTTGTCAGTACCAAGATTTACCATTGACAAATCATTTAATTTAATTCTAACATCAAATTTCTTAGGTATAGTGCTTCACGAGATGTTTCTGATAAAACCACGTACTCTGATTCTGTTGATGATATTGCAACTGACTGCTGTTTCTTCGAACGCCATGATATTGCAGCTCCACTCAACATGAACACATATCCTGTATATGAAATTCGATCATTTCATCATTTGCATGGTCAGCATTAGAAAATCCTTGGATTCCCCAACTGATCTTTCTTGTACACTAATCCATAATTCTGGGTACCTTGTAAATAGCGCAATACACGTTTCGCTGCTGACCAATGAACTTCTTGGTACTTATCGTTAAATTGTGACAGTCTATTGACAGTGGAACGTGATATTTGGGCGAGTAGCAATTGCCAAGTACATTAATGATCCAATTAACTGTCGAAATGGCTTTTCTTCATCTTTTCTTCGATGCTGATTTCCTTCTGGTAACTTTAGCTTGAGATTCACTAGGAGTTCGTACTGGGTTGCATTCTTCCATGTAAAATCTTTTAAAAGATCTTTTACATATTTTTGTTGATTTAACTCAATATTTCCATCAACTTGATTAATTTCAATTCCCAGACAATGTCGTGCTAACCCAGATCTTTTATTTCAAATCTCTTTGCAAGTCCAGCTTTAATTCTTTCAATATCTGCCTTATTTCTTTGATATATATATAAAATATCATCAACGTATACAACCAAAATTGTATATTGATCCTCACTCATATTGTAGTAAAAACATGTGTCACTAGCTGCTGAAGTTAATCCAAGGTTTTCTAATTCTTCATTCAATATTTTATTCCATTGACGACCAGCTTGCCGCAGACCATATAATGCCTTTTTCAATTTACAAACGTTGTTATCTTGTGATAAATTTTTTGGAGCATCTCGTAAGCAATTTTTCCTAAATTACTGTTTTGACCATCCTATTCAATAATTTCTTTTAATGCTTCTTTAATAAATTCTGGCAGTTTCCATAAATATTTTCTTCTTCTAAAAATCCATTTAAATAAGCTGCTACAACATCTATTTGATAAACTGGTAAACCTTCACGTACAGCTAATGCCATCAAAAGTCTGATAGAATCCAACCTAGCTACAGGTGCAAAAGTATCAGTGAAATCTATTCCTTGTCGTTGTGTAAACCCTCGAGCAACAACTCGAGCTTTTCTTCTTTCAAGTGTTCCATCTGGCTTAAATTTGTTTCGAAGTACAATTTTACAAGTAATAACAGCTCTGTCTTTTGGACGATCAACTATTTCCCACGTGTTATTTTTAATTAAACCACGAATTTCTTCAGTAATTGCTTCCATCCACTCAAGTTCTTTATCTCCAGCCATCGCTTCTTTCAAGGTTATATCAATAAGATTTGCTTCTTCAATTATTTCTTCTTCATGTTCTGTTGCATCAACAAATATTTCATCATCACTTGGTTCTTCTTGCATTTCGATATCTTCATTATCATCATGTTCCTCTTGGTCTTCGTTTATATTTGCTGCTTGTCCAGTGTTATAAATTTTTCTTGGTCTTCCTCTTCTACCTGTTTTCTCTATCCGTGGTCTTCCCGGTTTTCGACGTGAAATACGATTTGGTGTACAAATTTCTTCATTAATTTCATCATTTTCAATTTCTTCATTTTATTTTCATTTTGAATTGGCATATGAACACATTCAATATTTTCTTCATTTTTATCGAAGATTTTATCTTCTTTTACTTCATTTAAAAATTGATCTTCAAGAATTTGTACATCTCTAGCAACTACAACCTTTCTTTCAATTGGAATCCATACTCGATAACCTTTTGATTCTTCTGAATAACCGACTAAAATACCTTCTTTTGAACGCGGATCAAACTTTGATTTCCCTAATTGTTTTTCTAAAACAAATGATTTTGCTCCAAAAACTTTTAGATTACTTAAATCAGGTATTACTTTATTCCAAACTTCAAATGGAGAATGATTATCCAAACTAGATGTTGGACATCTGTTTTCTTAGATAATTAGAAGTAGCTACTGCCTCAGCCCAAAATCCATGACTCAATCCAGATTGAATTAAAAGACATCGCGCCATTTCAATTAATGTCCTGTTTTTCCGCTCTGCCACTCCGTTTTGCTGTGGTGTATAGGGAACAGTTAGACGTCTGGAAATACCATTCTTCTTTAGGAATTCATCAAACTCTTTATTACAATATTCTGTTCCATTATCGGACATCAAACATTTAATCTTACAATTTGTCTGAGTTTCAACATGTGCTTTATATTCTTTAAAAGCTTGAAGAACATCACTTTAAGACGTAGAAATTTAACATCACACCATCGTGTACTGTCATCGATAAATGTTACGAAATATCGAGCATGTCCTAATGATTCTACTCTTGACGGTCCCCAAACGTTAGTGTGTATTAGTTCTAATTTCGCTGTACATCGTTCAGACTTCTTAGGAAATGGTAATAAAGTCATTTTTCCTTTTAAACATATGTCACATGCCTCCAATTTCTTTTCTTCATTTATCTTCATACCACTAGCTAATTTTTTTCTTGAAATTTTCTAACAGATCTTCTTTATTTAAATGTCCCAGACAATGATGCCATAACTTCAAACTTGCTGAATTATTATATATTGCCGCATTTGCTTGCTCTTCACTGCCACAAACATAATATAAATTTCCAACTCTTTGTGCTAACAGTTTTATTTCACCATCTTTTCCAAAAATAGTTGCCCCAGTTTTAGAAAAACTGACAGTATTCCCATGATCCGTAATTCTCGCAACAGATAACAAATTAGTTCTTAATTCTTTTACCAATAACGTATCATTAAGTTTTACCGACCTATTTGATTTTCCATCTGTAGTAAAAACACGAGCAGTTCCTTTTGCTACAATTTCAGTTTGTGCATCGCTGGCCAACAAAACATTTCCATTTGTTGACGTCATATTAATGAATGCTGCTTCATTATTACACATATGAGATGTACAGCCACTATCTAAACACCATCGACTATCACTTGATACCTGCTTCGTATGAAGAGCCTCTTCCGTTACTTGAAACGCATCTTCGACTTGAGCTTCAACTTTTGATGAATATTCTTGCTTTTCATCATTTGCTCTGTCTGGACAATCAGCTGCTTTGTGCCCAATTTTATTACAGATGAAACAATTATACTTAAATGGCTTGTTTAAATTACCATCGTTTCTGCGTTGCCCTCCTTGATATCCACTTCTTTGATATCCACCTCTCTGATATCCATTTCCTTGATTTTTACTACCTCGAGGTCCACTACTTTGAGACGGTTTAAAATTTTTAAAGTTTTGCTTGACCCACATAACCTCTGAATTATCCATGTCACGTTGACTTTGAGCATCATACTTTTCAATAACCTTTTCTCTAAGTATATCTGGTTTAGGCAATTCATTTTGAGACTCCATAGCACATCTGAACATTTCAAAACTTGAGGGCAATGCATTAAGAAGTAATGTTGACTGTAAATCATCATGCATTTCGACTCCCATAGCTGACAGCTTAGATATTATGTCAAAAAATTCCATCAGTTGAGTATGAAAATCACCGTTGTCTATTATCTTGTAAGATGTCACACGTTTGAGTAAACTTGCTCGTTTTACTGGTCCCGTAGATGCATATTCTGATTTTAACTTGTCCCAAATTTGTTTTGAAGTATTTAAACCTTTTACCATTCGTAATAAACTTGGATCAATAGCAATTATTAAATCTGACTTAGCTTTAGCATCTTCTTCTTCCCACCTTTCAACTTTTTGAGCCGATGCAGCATCATCTTCAACCAATGCGGGTTTTGGTTTCTTGCCATTTACATACATCCATGTACTGTTTTTTACCATTACAGCTTCAATTTGCATAGCCCACGTATCATAATTTCCTTTTGTAAGAGGCTTAATTGTACTTGACGATAACGACATTTTTTTTACTTTTTACTCTTATTAACAGCGATCTGGGCCCATAACCTGATAAATATTAAACCTTGTTTTCGTTTTAATATTATTTATTTTAGAGTAAGAATTACAAAAATATGTCGTGCTCTTAACTTTTCTTAATAACAACTGAAACTGACAATTGTGTCTCTATGACAACATAAATAAAAACAAATAATACAGATGGTGCCAAAGTGCTAAATTTTAATTAGTCACTTAACAATTTTGGATTGGGAGACAAAAATTACCTAATTTTGTGGTAGATTGTGAAAAAATGAATCTTGTCACTTTGGATTATATAAATTAAGAATCTTCAGTTTTTTTTAAAAAACAACGTATGTAAATTACAAAGATTCAACATTGTTTTTAAGTAGGGTAGGTTGCGTTTATCGTGGAAGGGGCTGACGTATCCATACAGAAAGCAGTCGCTTGTTTGTCATTTAATTAACAGTGGCATATGTCTCCTACACAAAGCAGTTCACTGAATTTCTCTGGTTGAGCGATTAAATTAAGACAATTAATTACATGATTAATAGTTTTTATATTTTGTATCACGTCAAATATATTAAATTTTAGGTAACTTGAGTATCACAGAAAAACATTTGAACCTTTCAGGAAAAAAGGATTATTTGTTGTTGGTAAGTTATTTCTTAGCGTTGTATTTTTTGTATCTGTTAGAGAATTCCAAAGTTTTAAGTTTTAAAAATACTTGTAAAATTGGATATCTGCAAAGATTAAATTTAAAAATTAAAAAATATAAGTAACATTTGTAATTTATGAAAACGTTTAAAACAATGTTTCTGGTATTTTAAAACATTTATAGAAAAATAAAATAGAAATTGAAAACAAGTTTTGAAAAAAAGGTTTGAAAAAATGAAAAATCTTTGCATGATTCATTCTTACTTTAAATAAAATCAAAAGAAAATATTAAAAGTTTAAATGTAGATCCTACAAGCCCTCCCTATTGCTTTATTATTACTATTAAGACGTAAAACTAAATAACTAATTTTGTTTTTGGAGTTTGTTCAATAATAAATACATAAAAAATAACAAATAATAAATAATCATAGTTATAAATCATTTATTAGTATTTTGTTAATCAGTAGTTAAGACTCTCCTACCAAAAGTCAAAAGTCCTTCCAGTTATAAGTTTATCTTCAGTATTTATAAAGAACTACTTTAAATTTGATACAAAATTTCCTGAAAATTATCACAGAGGCACATAAATGAAGAATTTAGCCCTCAATTTAATTTTTATAATAATTTCAGATATACTCACCCTTCCACGTTAAGTGATTGTCATATATCCCACAAATGATTCATACTAAATATGAGATATTATAAATCTGATACATATTTATTTTTAAAAATTAACCCTGTTTTGAAACGATAAAAATATGTACGCACACACACTTTGTACGGTTGAGTAAGATGGTTATTACCGTAGTACATTTATGGGTGGGTGAGAGAGTCTCTACCACCGTATGTTTATAGGTGGTTGAGAAAGTCTTTACCACCGTAAGTTTATAGGGTGGTGAGGGTGTCTTTACCTCCGTATGTGTAATGGTTGAGTGAGAGGGTCTTTACCATCGTATGTTTATGGGTCGGTGAGAGGGTTTTTACCACCGTATGTTTATGGGTGGGTGAGAAGGTCTTTACCACCGTATGTTTATAGGTGGGTGAGAAGGTATTTACCACCGTATGTTTATAAGTGGGTGAGAGGGTCTTTACCACCGTATGTTTATAGGTGGGTGAGAAGGTTTTTACCACCGTATGTTTATGGGTGGGTGAGAAGGTCTTTACCACCGTATGTTTATAGTGGGTGAGAGGGTCTTTACCACCGTATGTTTATAAGTGGGTGCGAGGGTCTTAACCACCGTATGTTTATGGTTGGGTGAGAAGGTCTTTACCACCGTATGTTTATAAGTGGGTGCGAGGGTCTTAACCACCGTATGTTATATGGTTGGGTGAGAAGGTCTTTACCCACCGTATGTTTATAAGTGGGTGCGAGGGTCTTAACCACCGTATGTTTATTGTTGGGTGAGAAGGTCCTTTAACCACCGTATGTTTATAGGTGGGTGAGAAGGGTCTTTACCACCGTATGTTTATAGGTGGGTGAGAGGGTCTTAACCACCGTATGTTTATGGTTGGGTGAGAAGGTCTTTACCACCGTATGTTTATAGGTGGGTGAGAGGGTCTTTACCACCGTATGTTTATAGGGTGGGTGAGAAGGTCTTTACCACCGTATGTTTATAGGTGGGTGAGAAGGTCTTTACCACCGTATGTTTATAGGTGGGTGAGAAGGTCTTTACCACCGTATGTTTATAGGTGGGTGAGAGGGTCTTAACCACCGTATGTTTATGGTTGGGTTAGAAGGTCTTTACCACCGTATGTTTATAGGTGGGTGAGAAGGTCTTTACCACCGTATGTTTATAGGTGGGTGAGAGGGTCTTAACCACCGTATGTTTATGGTTGGGTGAGAAGGTCTTTACCACCGTATGTTTATAGGTGGGTGAGAGGGGTCTTTACCACCGTATGTTTATAAGTGGGTGATAGGGTCTTTACCACCGTATGTTTATAGGTGGTGAGAGGGTCTTTACCACCGTATGTTTATAGGTGGGTGAGAGGGTCTTTACCACCGTATGTTTATAGGTGGGTGAGAGGGTCTTTACCACCGTATGTTTATAAGTGGGTGATAGGGTCTTTACCACCGTATGTTTATAGGTGGGTTGAGAGGGTTCTTTACCACCGTATGTTTATAGGTGGGTGAGAGGGGTCTTTACCACCGTATGTTTTATAGGTGGGTGAGAGGGTCTTTACCACCGTATGTTTATAGGTGGGTGAGAGGGTCTTTACCACCGTATGTTATAAGTGGGTGAAGGGTCTTTACCACCGTATGTTTATAAGTGGGTGAGAGGGTCTTTTACCACCGTATGTTTATAGGTGGGTGAGAAGTCTTTACCACCGTATGTTTATAGGTGGGTGAGAGGGTCTTTTACCACCGTATGTTTATAAGTGGGTGAGAGGGTCTTTACCACCGTATGTTTATAAGTGGGTGATAGGGTCTTTACCACCGTACATTTATAAGTGGGTGATAGGGTCTTTTCCACCGTATGTTTATAGGTGGGTGAGAAGGTCTTTACCACCGTATGTTTATAGGTGGGTGATAGGGTCTTTAACCACCGTATGTTTATGGTTGGGTGAGAAGGTCTTTACCACCGTATGTTTATAAGTGGGTGAGAGGTCTTTACCACCGTATGTTTATAAGTGGGTGCGAGGGGTCTTACCACCGTATGTTTATAAGTGGGTGATAGGGGTCTTTTCCACCGTATGTTTATAAGTGGGTGATAGGGTCTTAACCACCGTATGTTTATGGTTGGTGTGAGAAGGTCTTTACCACCGTATTTTTATAGGTGGGCGAGAGGGTCTTTACCACCGTATGTTTATAAGTGGGTGATAGGGTCTTTTCCACCGTATGTTTATAAGTGGGTGATAGGGGTCTATTTCCACCGTATGTGTATGAGTGGGTAAGAGGGTCTTACCACCATATGTATAGAATGTGGGTGAGAGTGTTAGTATTACAGTAAGTGTATGCCTGGGTACGTGGTTCATTGCAAATGCTGTCGACTCACTTGAATGGAGGGTAGAAGGACAATGATAATATCTAGGGGTGTATAAGAAATCAATCAAGTTCATGAAAATGATATATGATTTTGACTAACAAGCTTAGAGATTTGCACAAGGTAATCACTGTTTCCTACTTAATTGTTTACGTAATATATAATAAAAGCTATGAAATCTCTAGTAGGAACTTTAGTATTGTGATAGCCTAGTTTCTAACATGGGAAATATAAAAACTTGATAAATAACACAACAGGAATAAATTTAAATGCGAGTTACTATAAATTTCATCCTCTAACACAGTTGAACATTATTTTGGATGTTGAAAAGAAGTAAAAAAACTTCAAAAATCTAAAGGACTATTTTGTAAAGAAGCCCTTTCTAAAAATTAACCTATTACTACGCTTACGGGTAACTTACGAACCACCTCCAGAGACAGACAGACGCACTGCTGCAGTTGTAAAACTTAACATAATTTGAGCTAAATATTACTTAAAATATTTATTCTTGGAAATCATGAGATAAAAACGAACAAGCTCATTATTAAAAATGGATTAAACACATTTAATAGGGCTGTGTACTTAGTTAACAATTTGTAGGGTTGATTCTTGTGACTCAGATTAAGGAGGACAGTCTGAATAGTAACATACTTTAATGACTACCGTCATGTCACACGTGGGATGAACCAATTTAATTCAATTTTATAGTATTGAGAAATCCGAAATGGTTCTACAATGTTTTTGTTCTTCCTTTGATAACGAAACACCAAATCCGTGATTAATAAAAACATGTATAAATAATATTAATCAACACTAACCAAACAGTTTTAAGAATCTTATATATTTCATTTAAAATGTGGTCACGTACATATAATTCAAGAACTTGTGATTTTTAGGTCGTCTTTTGAAAGGAACCAATTCGAATACAAATAATTTTCATATCACATAAAGAAGGATTTCAAGAATTTTTAAATGTAAAGAAATAGGGTCCTAACGTTATTCAACGTCCTATCATTATATATAGATACGTAAGGAGTTTTCTGTCAACACAAATCCTCCCTTAGTTTTTTTTAGCCAATTGGGAACATTTAGGTGTAAAGAAATTTGCCTTTATCGTAGTTGTGCAATTTTGTTCAATATTTTAACACTCAAAGCCTTCAAAATACTTTACCGGCCATAAGAATAACATAGGAGAGATTTAAATTATTCAAAAATTATCAGCATGTTAAAATGTAAACAATGATGTTTATAATACTGAGGCAGTTTTGTTTTTTTATAAAAAAAGAAATTGGAATGTACGTCTGTCTGAGTGTATGTATATCAGCTGCTAAATAAAATGAAAACTTTTATAATGGGTTATAAG
Source organism: Stictocephala bisonia (assembly GCA_035578905.1). Lineage (NCBI taxonomy): Eukaryota > Metazoa > Arthropoda > Insecta > Hemiptera > Membracidae > Stictocephala > Stictocephala bisonia. The sequence goes on along the minus strand of JAQJVL010003196.1, from coordinate 2,358 downwards.
TAATAAAAACATGTGTATTATGTTTTTTTTTATAAATATGAGGGTAAAATCAAGTGAAGTGAGTTAATATCTTTACTTAAAGTTACATGACAAGGGCAGAATCCGAGGGTGTCTTGAGCAAATCGATTGGCGAGTTTATCACCCAAGAGCGTACAGGGCTGCCCCCAATATTCTTCGAATGGAATAATAGTCATGATATGTACGGCTTTACTAAGATCACAGCAGAATTACTCTGTAAGATAACAAATTTGGGAACAATAGTTCAGGTTAATTTGTATTAAATTGCATTAACTCTAAGGATTATGAGATGAAACCCGTTTATGGATTGCATAGAAGTGAACAAAAAGCCAACGAGGTTCCCCCGAGGAAGTCGTGAGTGTTGGGTTGAAGATAAGAGAATCTCTAAGGAGGTCGTCATGATGTAATTGAGACGACCTGTTAGTGGTTTGGGTATTGGCATCTAATCTTTGAATGCAAATAGTTAAGACGTTGCTACAAAATGAGGGTACTGATTTTACTTGTACGCTACTAAAAATTAGTTCCCAAACGAATAAGTCTCCAGATTTGTCTAAGTAACCACTAATCCAACGATTTCGTAAACCCCACATGCGCATATAAGCTATAATTGGTATGTAGATAATATTTTGAGATTTTATCTACATATCATGTATAAGAAGAGGACACTCTGAAATGTCCAACCATATTGAATTAAATATTTGATTAATATTGTTCAAAAAGAAACATTTTGTAACAGTTATCTTCTTCAGGTCTTTAGCATTTTACCTTTTAGGACGTTAATTCGTTTCTAGCGTCTAAAAGGTGCGTTAGGTTGTACATTCAGATAACAAAATACTTTATAGTTGAAATTTAACTTCATAAATCTTTGGTATTTACTTTTTTGTCGTTTTTAATACCGTTATCGCCTAGTGAAAGCAAATAAGAAACCAATTAAAAATACCTTTTTATGGAAGTTGATTATTTAAATACCTAAATGTTCTCACTTTTTCTGTTGAAGCGTATGATTGATTTCAAGCGCCTAACTGATTCAAAACATTTTGCAAATTCAGCATATTTGGAAAAGTAAATTAAAATTATGGTCATGACACTTTATTTATAATGTTTAAAATGAAAAAGGAAACTAAAAGAAGGGGAAGCAACATTCTGAAATTAAATTTCCTTCCCTTAGAAATGACACTGCAAAGCATATTGTTTCATATTGTAAAATATATTTAAACAAGTATTGTAGCTTTTTATTTACATCAACCAATGCTGTCATACGTGGAACAATACTGTTAGTTTCAGGGCGGTGTTTTCTCCAGAACTTTATGGTTTTAAAATGACCTGAGTGGGTTGAAAAATCAAGTACTAATATATAGATGATACATTTAGCAACGGGAATTGCAATATGTAGAAGAAAATTAATTTCAGCACCACCATAAAAAATAAAATGGTGGTTTTGTGTGGTTTGTGAATAAAACTATAATAGCATAATAAGTTTTATTGTATTCTTATATATTCAGTTCACCTTGAAAGTCCTATAAATAATAAAAAAAAATAGTATATTTCATAACAAGAGTGGAAAGTGGGGTTTTGCCTGTTCGAGACCATATGTTTGAAGTGCGAGACTTTTCGAGCACTTCAAATGGTTGAGAACATACAAAACACTTTCACTCGAGTTTTGAAACGATACCTTTCACTACACTACGGAATAAAAACTCATTTTTGGAATGTTAACTGTTTATTAAATTAGAAACATTTTTAAAATCAGGTGTTGTTGACTGTGGAAAATTTTCGGTTGTAAACAATGTTACGTTCGTAGTAAACAATAGACAGCTGTTGAAAATATGATGTTTTCGCAGGTTGTAAACACATAACGAAAACAGCTGAACTCATAGTAGTGTATGAAAAATGATTAACGTAATTTTTATAAGTTCATTTTGAGAATATTTGTTCATACCCTCATCAAAATATGAACTGTTTGAAGAGAGGAAACTTCAAGAGAAGTTGCGTTGGCAACAACCAAAACACTATAGGTTTTTTCTTTACATGGGGATCTATTTACGAAGTTATGAAAGGCTGTATAAAACAAAACCCTTTCAGTCGCTACCAAATTCTGTGTAGGAATGCAATATGAATGGACGTATTTCAGATGTTTGTTCTTATTGACCCCTTAGGAACATTTACTGAATAGAACATCCAACCATTGAGATAAAAATATCCTCAACATTTCCCATATTCATATTGCAGATATGCATCAACATGTTTGTTTTACTTTATTCATGAAAGTACCATCAATGTATACATTGAATTTAATAAAATTGTTAAAGGCCAGTAAATAATCAATAACATTACTAAGTG
>JAQJVL010003195.1:2645-67062 GCA_035578905.1 Stictocephala bisonia | reverse complement strand
GGTTCCCATGTCTTCAACTCCGCTCATGGCTCCATCTCCATACACTGAAGCTAACGTCATTGGTGCCACCTCCATCTTCGCCGTTACCACTGGCACATAAACTATCACAGTCACTGTCACTGTCTTCATCTAAGTTTATGATAAAACGTTCTGTCACATTGTCCAGCATCCCTTCGGCTGCAATGTACTCGTCCTCTACCTTTTCTACGTGTGAACATCGGGATTTCCATTCTTCTTGAGTTATGGAGTTGAACTTTTCCAAAGCAAGTTGTGTTACAGAATCTATTGTAAATTTGATATTTGTCTTTTTAATGTGTGACTTGACTGTGGCCCATATCATTTCAATCGGGTTCAAGTCAGGGTGATAAGGAGGAAGTCTAAGTACTGTATGGCCGGCTGCTGCTAAGATATGATCTGTCTTGTAGGTTACGAATTTTGGTTTGTGTTGTTTTATGAGGTCGTACAATTCGGGTTTTAGTAGATTCGAAGTATAATGAATCCCTCGCTCAGACAACCATCTCATCATATCAGCTTTCAACGAGGACGAAGTCGGTGCTGGGTTTATTTGTTCCCGGTGGTAGGGAGCATTATCAATCAAAACCCACGCTATTTGTTGGTAAATTTGGTATTAACTTTTCTTCTAACCATTTAGTATAATTATTTTTTATTCATGTCGTCATGGTAATCGCCTTTCTTCATTCCAGACTTAAACATTAAGAGAGCACCTGGACTTAAAGCCCATTTCCCCGCCAGCATGAATCACAATTACTCTCTGTCCCTTGCCCACTGGTTTTTTTAATCCGTCTCGATTCACTTTCAGTCCATGATTTTTCGGAAGAGGAAGAACTATGAAAGTATGTCTCATCATTGTAAACGATCGGACGATTTTCTTCACGGTACTCTTTTATCTTACGCAAGTATTTTAATCTAGCTAATCTAATGTCGGATTTTTCAATCAACAATTTTCTGTTAGTTTCCGTTTTTTTCCATCTAAATCCGAGATTGCGAACTACTTTCCTCAGACTTGTTATTCCACCCGAAAAGTTAATTCTTTTTTCAAGAACCCGAAGGATTCCTTTCAAAGTGGGCCTCTCTCCCTCTAATATGTGAAAATTGTTAATTGTCCGTCGCACAACACACAAATCAAAATTGTCCAAACCCGTTATTGGACTTTTCTTAGGTCTGTTTTTCCTTGGCGTTACGAACTTCTTTTCTTGTCCGGGTGACTGGGCAGCTTCCTTGACGATTTTATATGCAGAACTATGGGATATTCCACATGCTTCTGCCACTTCTGAGAGCAACTTCTTCTCCGATAAATCTTCATTTTTCTTCTTTAAATAACTATATACATTGTAAATAATACTTCGCGTATGACTATGAATAACAGGTCTTTTTTTATTTGATTTACTAGTACTACTACCCGGCTGCACATTCATTATGCTCCAGAAACTATATATACTATGCACTAAACGATTACGACACTAAACACTCATTTACAAAACTAAAAAATTAAAACTAATATAAATTTCGTGACACTAAACGCTAAAGCTAATGTTTTTAGAACCGCGCGTAGTACTCTGTCAGCCAGCGAACCTACGAGAAACTGCAGGGAATGACTGAGCTGTTACGTGCCAGCGCATGCGCATTGGCGACGTCTTCCACTGCGCACACATCGGACCGATTTTTCACAAGATGATTTACCTGTACTGGCTTAACCTTAACACGTTCACGTCGGAGTGTACCATCGGTGGTACACCCCGTCTACTTAACAGTGCGTGGTGTACCACGGGTGGTACACTTCGTCTATTGTTAAAGCGCGTGGTGTGCCACCAGTGGCTCACTCAACAATGTTGTTTCCGTTGGGTCTCTAACAGTAACGGCTATAGTTGGGGTTTTGGAACTTTGGTTACGGTATCTAGGAAGGGTATAGTTGAAAAAAAATATTAGTACAGCTTAATTCGCTCATATTTAGGTACAAAAAACACAACAATTCTCAATGTAATAATTTTTTAATAATCTATTGCTTGTGATTATTAAAACAATTTAAACACATGGTAGGGTTGTTTGGACAATTACTACAAAAGGTTGCTACTCTCTTAGCCATTTTCCTAGCCTCTTTTGCACCATGAAGTGTTGTCATTTTCTCGTAATATGGGAGGCAACGCTTTCTAGAAGTACGCAGTGGTCCTTCTCTCTTCTCCAAAGTATGGCTTTTCCTTTTTTGTTGTTTACCTAAAATATATAACTCATATGTACATCTAAAAATTACGATACTTTTATTAATTGTTAAAACCAACAATTTATGGCCTACGTAAATGTTAATGTTTAAATATTTTCAATTTGACAAGCTTACAATAGATCTATATAAGGAAAAAAACTTTTAAAACCTTCAATAATTTTACATATTATTTTTAGGCCTATATGATTAATAATAAAATAAAACTAGAATTTGATAGATTCCAAAGCAAAACATAATCAATAATGGTAAGAAATAGGTACCTGCTGGGAGCGGAACTGTAGGTGTTGGTACAGTAGATTGATCACTTTCTATTCTAATGAGGCTTTTTGCAAGTTCAGTTCTGAACCTCAGCATCTCCCACTGGTTTTTTTTGTCTCTGCCCCGATTGAATAGGACGTAAGCGTTCACAACGCTAGTCCCAAGAAGAATTTCAAGAGCAACCTTCTTATACCACTTGGCAGTTTTTCTTAGTGGACTGTAATAGGAGCTTAATTGATCAGATATGTCTACTCCCTTTTTAGCATTATTGTAGGCTAAAACTGAAGTAGGCTTCATTATTTCTTCTTTTTTTCTGTTACACTTTCCAGAAGGCACAAGAACATCAGTATCTTCCGCGGCAACAGCGGAAAAACTAAGTGTACCACTGGTGGATCACTACGCCTATAACTTAATTGTTTAAGTTAAAGGCGTGGTGTACCACCGGTGGTACATTTTTTATTTCGCTAAAAAACACGCAATATGTAGTATTTACCAAAAAATGTTAAACACATTGTGTTTTTAACGCCATTTTATAACTATTAAAATAAAAAAAAATCATTACGAATTTTTTTTATTTTTGTAAAAAATATTAACGTCAAATGGGAAAACTCCGAATTTTTATACGTCGTGAACGTGTTTTAATACCATTTTCATAAATTACTATGTACTGTACATGTTTTTGGACATCCATCTAGTAGTAGAACCACTCTTACACTAACATATAAAAGTAATTTTTTCCATATATGTTCATAAATAGCGTCCGAAAAAGGAGAAACGAAAAGACGTTTTTTCTACTTTTACGGTGGGTCTAGAGAAGCTGGCCTGTCGCTACTACCGTTTCAGCATAACTCGGGCTCCGCGCCGTGGCGGCCGGATGTCGCCGATAACGGAACGTCTACGAATCCACCTCCAATATGTTTGTAATATTCCAGGGATTATTTTGCCTCTGGTTTTAGTTCTGACCTAATTATTATTAGTACACCTGCACTGTTGCTCCAGAACATCACGCTGCTCGTTCATTTGTTGATTGATGCTAAGCTATGGTTCCACAGAGTGCGGAACGGAACGTAACATAATTCGCAAATACCTCAGCGGAGAATGCGCTGCAGACATTCCACACCTTTACGCTGAGGGGTGGTTCCACAGAGTGCAGAACTGACAAGTGTGATGCCATGCTGAGCGCGATGAATCACCTACTAGCAACCCCTATAATCCACATAATTTTTTTTACGTTGTAATTTTTCCGATTTTCTATTAACATATTCGAAAAGATAATTTTAAAAGAAGAAAAATGATACCAAACAAGATATTATTAAGTTAACATTTACCACTAACTCTCTAAAAATGAAGAAATATTGATTGTACAATGTCAACTGGTAGTTTGCTGTTGATATATAAAGTGGTATTTGAAAAATCACTTCACATGTAAATAAATCAAGCAAAAAATCGTTTGACAAATGGTAAAAATATGGTTTTAGAAATGGCAATAACTTTAAAACGAAAAGAGATATAAAAAATCGGATTGTAGCATTGAATTCAAAATTAAAAATCAATGTTAAATGACAGGTCACATGCCTATCTCCACATAAAAAAAAATTGTATCCAACATATGGCGGATTTAAGATGGCGGCCGAAAATGGGTACCCCTAAAAATGAAGTACTTACTATTCAACAATGTTTGGGTGCGGTCGAGGATTGATATATTGAGACATGTAGAAACAATTAGTGGGGGGTTCATTTAAAACTCACTCTGTATACATGGTAAGTTTTAAATGTCCCCCCTACTTTTTCTACATTTCTTAAAACATCAATCCTAGACCACACTCAAACATTGTTGAATAATAAGTACCTCATTTTAAGGGGGTACCCATTTTCGGCCGCCATCTTGGATCCACCATATTGGATATACAATTTCTTTTATACGTAAAAGTGGACATGCGACCACTCATTTAACACTGACTTTCAATTCTGAATTCAATGCTGCATCAATCAGTTTTTACCACCTCTTTTCGTTTTGAAGTTATTTAAAATTTTTGTAATTGATATTACCTTTTTTAACTTGCTAATATCTTGAAAACCAAAAAGGATCATATAAAATTTCAAATAACAACCCCCAGTGAGTGACCCCTCATTTTAAAGGTAAGAATTTTAGAAACCCAATGGCACAAACCAGAGGGTTTTATTATTTCAATTCTATCACACGTTATGGGGGGGTTTTAAGTTCTTAATTTTCAGGAAATTCGCTACACTCACGTCAGCGCTTGAGCTGCGTGTCGGCCAGGTTGGTTATTATTTTATTGTTAACTATTGAACTTATTATCATGAGTTCATATCCAAGCAATATGATAAATTAAAAAAATTGAAACACCAGTTTTACTAAGTTGCTCCCCAATCGCCTTCCATATGATTTCCTTCTTGGCCGCATTTTTATAGTCTGGGTGGCTCAATTTGAACAATATCTCATTATCACACACCAGTTCAATGAGTCTTTCATCATCAGTAGAAGAAAAAATTTAGAATCAACTGTCAAACTCATTTTATAACACAATAAATGGCTTGGCACACTACGACGCGAGCGGTATAATCTGCAGAGCAAGACAGAATGGACTGCTCACTGACCAGTAGCTGCGCAACAGCGGAAAGTGCGCAGCAGGACAGGAAGTCCTGTGGCACCGCTCCCACGGTAGCTCCGTAAGACCAGTGGATGACTCATCGCCGCTGCAGAATTCAGAATTTTGTTACGTTCCGTTCCGCAGTCTGTGGAACCACAGCTCCTAGATCAGCGACCACAGAATAAAATAGACTGGCTATCCATACGCCCGTACATAGTGGCAAGTGAAGCCATGTCGGCCATCTTGCTCCGGTATAGAAAGGCTTAACCGGGCCTGGAAAGCTGAGCAATTTTAAATGCGTTCTTTTCATTCACACCGTCGTTTTAATGTCATAGCATGCACGAAATGATTTGAAATTTAATATGGTTACAGTTCAATAAAGGAGGACGCTAACAGTGTGTTTGAAAATAGAACAAAAACATTAACCACCCAGCACCTTTTTAAAATATTTATGTAGGCATATACGTAGTTTCTCCTGTAATAAAACTTAGCTCATCCTGATACGCGACCCACAGAGCGTACACCTACTACTGTCCGATTCAAAACTATGGATACTCGAGTTTGGAAGCTTATAACTAAGTAACCAGTCGACCTAAAAAAATAATAATGGTACCGAAATTTAGCTTCGTGAGTTGCGCGCTGAGACATGTAGAAACAATATTTTTGTATTAACTATAACAATTTTTTAATGCAGTGTGAAAGGAAAAAAGTACCGTTTTTTGACAAGATTCATCAACTACCCAACTTTTAAAATTCATAGCGTAAAAACCAGTCGCCAAATCAAACCCAAATTTTAATACATGTTAGGTAAAGCGGGTTTTTAATGTATACTAAAGTTTGGAATTTTTATATTTACTACAGAAAAAGTTCTTATCAAAAAACAGAAAACCAATTTTTCCTTGGAACTGGTTTACACTACAACACAGGTTTTTCTTGCATCATAAGATTTTCTGTACACATTATCGCACTGTGATAGTGGTTTGTTCTCAAAGGGACGTTATTATTTTATAATGCGAGTTTATTGAATTTAACATTAATGCGGGGCGTCTGCGTTGCGGACAGGCAGTCCGCGTGGCAAATGCTCTGCAGTGTTGCCGCGATCAGGCGTTCTACAAATCCTCCACCCTCGTAGCCCGCCAAGTCGCGTAGTGAATCATGCTCAGGTGGCTTAAGTCACTTCCGCAACATGACTCACGTACTGATTTTACACTTTTCGATGAATGAACACGAATGTTATTCAATTCAAACACACAAATGTTATTGTATTCAAACACATGATTATTAAACAAATTGTCAAATAGTTCTCAAACACAACACATTCTTAGTTTATTTATAGAATATAGCTTTCTTTATTTGTATATACCTAGTCTATACTGGGTCAACAGGTACTTTATACAAGTACTAACAAGCTAGCGTTATTGAAACCAACGTTATATGAAACCGTCCGTCAACGTTATATGAAACCAACGGAAGAATAAATTATGTATATTATGTATTTTATTGGAACGAAGTTCCTTATCGCGCGTTTTGAAAGGGGGCTAGTTGGAAAAAATTCTTACGAAAAGTTGTCACGACACTTTTTGTCGCATATATAAATGAATGTATAAATGAATATGCGGCGTCGCATTTTTATATATATAAATGTATATTTATATATATATTTTTTTATTAATAATAAAACAATATTATTATAACTTAAAAAAAAAATTATTACAATTCCTTCACTAATAAATCGATGAACTTCGTTCCATCCGGTTGTCCCTTGACACCTCTCAAGTGTTTTTTAAATAATTATATATGTTTTTTTGTTGTTAATTATGTATTTAATATTATAATCTCTAAATAGGTCACCAAAGCAAACCTACACGTACATTTATATTGAATTACTATCGCTGTGTACTGTCTAGGTAGCCGAGTTGGCCCGCCCGCCGATTATTAAAAATTTTGTTGAAACGCGCCACTTCTACCTGCAAAATCAGAGCTGTGAGGCATCCCAGATAAAAGATGTTGAAACAAAAAAGTTAGAGCAACTCTTTATCTCAAACTTTGTCGCTGGTCAAAAGTGCCTGACCAAAAAATAAAAAACGTCCTCCCTTTCTAACTTTTTTACTACATAACGTGAATTTTTAAATATGATTTCTCAACTTTATCGATCAATAAAAGCTATTTTACTATCAAGATTGGTTTTTTAATGTCACCATTAGCATTATTTGAACCATTATTTGAAGTCGGTTACATTTTTTTGTAATAGGTTTTTATCTCAACATAATGTTAAATTAATTCAAACAAATTTGCAATTAAAGTGTCATTCAATTTGAAATAAAAATAGCTTTACATTTAGTGTCTAGTAAAAGTTTGTTTTAGTAACTGGTTTTCATGGAATCGACTTTGAAAACTTTAAATGGCCGCCATTTTGAAATTTGATTAGTCTGACCAAAGACATTTTTGGAAACGTTTTATACCCATGAAATTAAAGTCTATACTAAGTTTCATAAACATATCTCAAAGGGATTTGGAGTTATTAATTATTTAAAGAAAAATACAAAATGGCGGATTACGGCTAAAATAAGCCGAAATCGAAAAAAATCTTATACTACTTATTCGACTTAATTTTGCATTTAGAACATGAATCTGCATAGCCCGCTACGCTTTACTGAATCACCCTGTATTTTGCTATTTTAGTTTGGAATAAATACATTTGCTTCTTAATACCAGGCTTATACACTATAACAGAAGTTGTTTTATTATGATTATTATTAATATTATTTGCACATCATCCTGTGTCCTTTTCGACCTCGCCATCACTAACGTTTAGCCGATGGACTAAGTGTTAATATTTCACAAAATATAATCTAGGATTGCACTGTTACACTACTTACATTAAAACATATATTGTAAGGTGTTTTGAAAATGTTTGGGAGTTCTAGTACAGTTATGGGGAGTTTCGGCAAAAAGTAACATAAACATAAAAACACATTTTTTACGAACTCTTAAAAAAGTTGTTTGAATGTATACGTTAAAGTTTACATTTTGTAGTTTAAACAGTTATTTTGAAAATTATATTAAAATCCCTTAAGTAAGAAAAACAAGTTGGAACTAAAAGTACCGTAAGGCGTAATTCAATATACATATTACTACGTACAGATGTTCAACCCAAATACTGGCCCCATGGTTCTGTCCCACGCCTCTTTTATTTATTACAATAAAAGGGCTCTGTTAATTTACAATCAATAATCGCAGGCTGTCGCTAAAAGTGTTAGTTATTAAGAGAAAAGCGAGTGGGGGCAGTAACAGTGGACAGTTTTGGACTGGGGCAGCCTGCTGGACTCAACGTATGTAGTGATGCAATATCCATACAGTATCAAAGCTAATAGGCCCCCTAGTGACTTCAATGTTAACTGCTATTATCTATCGTACACCATAGATAGACGACACACATACCTGTTACATTCTTCATTAAAAATTCTGTTCAGGGGCAAGTTTTCATGTTCTACGCGGTCGTAGATCGCATCTCTGAGTTCCCACACCTCAGCTAACAAAGGCTCCGCCTCGTGGTTATGATGAGGGTGGTCTTCATCACTAACCAACGTGTTGGTCCCGTATCTCGACCACACGCGGGCGGTACAAGTGTTCCTATAGCACTCGTACCGACATTTTTGAAGGTTTACACTAATGTACTTGTAAAAGTACCCGTCGTTCATGGTGAACAATGTGCACCCTCTCCTATGACCAGGTACTGTTCTTAGGGCCATAACAAACTACGTCAAAAGATAACACTAACACTTACAAATAACGCGTATATGCTTAATAACAAACTTACAAATAACGCGTATATGCTTAATAACAACTTTTGGATTCAACACGCACCAGTAAATAATATATAAACTACTACTACATTAAGAAAATAACAAATATAAATAAAATTAACAAATAAGCATCAAGACAGATGTACTCGGACAATAACTGAGCAAGACTGCGGAGTGCGGACGGATCCAGTAATCTACCTTTCGACCAATATTTAAGGAAAAAATAATATTTGATTTGCGAGTGTGGGAACGCCGTTTTCACCGGATGTAGAGGAGAAGGCTGAAGCATATTCCAAGAAGCAGTGTGTCGCTGGCAATTATAGTTCACTCAAAATATCCTTGCAATATGTAACTGTATTAAACTCTCAAACTACCCTAGCAGAAACAAATAACCTACTAGCCTTCATATTATAGTTTCTCGTTGTCACCTACCCCAACAATTATATTAAGTAAACACATGTATCTTATGCAGCAATGTGGACCTAAATGTATTGCTTAACTCTATGATATTATCTGAGTAGGATGTAGACTAGTACAATTAGGCAAAAGGGTCAATTTTGGTCAAGTAGCTACAAAAAACGTATTCGTATCTTTGGATAAAGTGCAACTTTTAAACTTACGATTGTATGAAAATTGAGTAAAATATCTCTGGTTCAAGCCCAGCCATAGTTACACAAATTTTTTCACCTTTCCAATTCTTTTAAATGTAATATAACATTTACGTATCACTTTATAATATAGTCACTTCCTGCGGAAATTCGCTAAAAAAGCAAAATAAATAACTACAAAATGATAATATAGAAAATGTACATAGACAAATATACAATAGTTATATGTACTTATTTAGGAAAGGCGGCAGAGAACCAATCAAGTGTTGTCAATACTATATTAACGTCTTTTCAATACATTATGGGAAATCGGTGATATTGGAAATGGGTGCCATTCATTGCAGTCTAAGAGAGGGTTAAATCCGAGAATGAAATACTATTGGAATATCCAGCCAATTATGTTCGAAAATACGTGACCGAAATGAAATGAAAACCGTGCTTTATTGACACTTTTTTTTACAAAAAAACATAGTCATTTCATACACTTTTCAGCTGTTGCCTGAAAGACCGTCAGCTGGGTTGGCAAAATCAAAATAAAATTATTGTCTTGTATTGTCCATTTCGAATTACCAAAAAATAACAATAGCACCAAAAATATATTGATAAGGTACTGTGATACCGGAATTGACAGAAAGTTATAGCCCACTTCGAACAAAAAAAAAACAAGACATAAATTAATAAAATATAATAATAATAACAACTTGAATGTAGATGTGATCAGTAATCGATCAATTGAGCCGTTCCATGTGGATTAAATTACGGTACAGTATTAATTAAAATTGAATCCATTGACCCAATTCCACTTGCATTTCTGAGCATCTTTCATGTAGCTTCCAAATACCTGCCAATCCCCCCAGTTCAAAAAGCACAGTATTCATCCTAGTCTAAACGATACTTTATAAAATACAATGTCTTATGTTTTTCAGAATAGGACATATCACGGCAAAGTAACAATAACATAATATAAGAAAAGTCTTCAATGTTAGCCTTGTGCGTGACTATTGCAATTTTTAGCAAACTACATCATTCAATCGTGACTATGTACAAATGATATTTTGTTCATCAACGTTATATTTACAATTTATATACAGCTAAAAATCCATATTCCATGGAATAAATCAAATATAACTTACTGCTGTATAGCAAACAGAAACTCTACATCTTCCAATTCCAATAACCAATGATTTCACCTTCTTAACTTCTTTGGTCAATTCTTTTTGTTCCAGAGTTTTATATTATTTGCTAATTGATTGAAAATCTGTGGTGAAATGAAATTATATTAAATACCGGGTGAAAAACTTTGTTTTTGTCAGTTTAAATAATATGTGTCCTTTTCTTTATCTTGCAGCAAATAGATTCATTAATCCAAGGCTTTAACTTTGTATTTACATTGTTGCATTATTTTATTTCAACTTTTCTTTTCTTTCCACAAGCGTTCAATATTTCAAAGGAACGATCATTATACGACGCATCAGGTTGACTGTAGTGTAGACAGATGACCGGTAGGCGCCGCATATAGCAGCTGATCCAGCCTAGCGTAATCAGTGCGGCAGCGGGGGAAGTAGGGGGAGCGGACATATCAGCTGTTCCACTCCCCCCGCCGCCCGCCCACACACACGTCAACCTGGACTAGAGAATGATCGATCAGTAATGTCTTTAACTTTTACCATTGCTTCGGCATATACCAAACTCGTAGTAGACAGTCTGACAAACTCATGATCGATACATATTTTCGACTGCTCGATTATTCTAGTTGGATCCTTTAAAATGCTTTCCAAGGCAAACATTGACATAAGAGAAATACAATCATCTGTTACTGCATTAAAACTATTATTATCTACAATATTAATATTTAAATCTCCAATCCATAAGAAGTGTTTAGTGTTATTCAAACTAGTACTATGAAATATTAAAGCAATCACTTAATTCTATGACACATGTTTCAGCTGGGTAAAATTGCAATCTGTACATTGCCAGTAAAGACAATTGTATACCCGATATTTTAAAGGAACAATAAATCTGCCGAATAGCATTCTAATTCAGAATAATCTACATTTTCAATGGTTTATTTTACATATACAGCGACTCCCACTGCTGTGTGTGGCTCATTGTACTTAGCATAAACAATATAGTTTGGAATATTATAGAAATTGATCTAGTTCTTTTCTATCAAAATCTCAGTTAGAATAATTATACCTAGACTTACGTTTGCTGTAATTTATTCAGCATTTAATACCAAAGATGAAAATTCTACATTTACTTTTCCTCTTTGCAGTAGACTCCATGGAGCTTTGGCAGCGTCAAATCCTCTTCCTTAACGAAGGGGTGGGATTGGGCTAGGTTGGGTGTGGATTTGGCTCAAGGAATTCATTTAGGCAATAGAAGCACTTTTTTAGAAAAAAAAACATTTTAACTCGCTCTTGAATTTGTTTACATTTGATATAGATCTTAGATTACTTGGCAGGTTTTGGTACATTTTCCTGCCCAGATACTCTGGTTTTTGTTCATATAATTTAAGTCTGTGTTGTTCAGAAAAGTTATATTTATGCCTATTATTGTAAATATGAGTTGTATTTATATATTCAGGTAAATATGTCGTTGCATACATAGCTATTTCAAAAATAAAGATACTTGGAACAGTTAAAATTTCGGATGCGATAAAATGCTCCCTACAGTGCTCCCTAGGCTTCAGCCCCAATATTGCTCGCAGTGCCCTTTTTTGCCAAGTGAAGAATATCTGTTTCTTAACCCTTTGCACTCTGGACAAAAATTTTGGTCGGTGCCAAAAACTCCAGTCCATGTTAGTAAAGTACTACCGAAAAACTCCAAGCCCATTTTGCCAATATTGTAAGGGTTTTATAAAAAATTCATAATTTAGTTATTTTATAACTTAGAACTATGATTTACGTTTTGTTGTTTCTGTTATAATATTCTCCATGTAAAAAAAATAAAATTATAAAATTAAAATAATTTATATATATATTTTTTTTATGTTATTAAAAATGTATACCTAAATGGTTTTTAAAAATTAACTTTGAACCCTTATAACTATAAAAAATTGCATTGACCTATTATAAATCATTGTTATAATTATGTTCCTTGTATAATTACAAACTTTTATGCAAAATTTCATGCACTTAACTTCATAAATAAGTCCTTGGTAAGCATTTGTTGAAATCTTGACAAATTCTAAATTTTGCATATATACAGTGTATTATGTTCTCTGATCAACTTTGATTCTGCAGCACTTAGTCTCATTTATTTTATAACTTCAAATGATGTATAATGTATCAGTAACAATGAAAAATTCTAAAATATATATATATTTAATTATAAAATGTTTGTTGCTAAAGCCACAAGGTCAAAAATCGTAAAATAATAAAAATTGTCAAACAGCTGATAAAATGAAATGTTATAGAAACTTGAAAACACACAGATGAATAAAGATATACATATACAGTATTTACAAATAGACTAGGAAGTATTGATTTATTAGCATGTGTGTCTGACGGTTCCCGCGCAAAACCATGCGACTGTGTCGGTCCCAGTCGTTCGCACGCGCCAAAACAGCTGTAAAAAACGACTGCTGAAAAATAATATTCCATATAGTACACTATAAAGTACTACTACGCTAAACTATAACTATAGAAGTTTATTATATCGTAATTTAAGCGCATTTTGAAAGTATATAAAGCCAGCAAAAAATATATTTTGAACGTCCGATCAATCGGACGTCGGAGTTTTTGGCACATTTAGTGATCGTCCGAAATTTCGGACGTCGGAGTTTTTGGCATAAACTCAATTGTCCGAAATATCGGACGTCAGAGTGCAAAGGGTTAATATTCTTAATATAAATATTTATTAATAATTTAGAGCGTGACAACAACACGTCACATTAGAACACACATATAGAACAAGAAGGAGTTTTTTGTACGGAAACAATACTTAAATTAACTATTTACATCATACACTCTACTCATACATCATACATAAACAATATTATGTATGATGCGATACTTAAATTTACTATTTACATCATACACTCTACTTACCATATTTAATTACAAATATGATTGCTAATAAACTATAATACGCACACGTACATGATAGGTATTTTACTATAATCAAAACCCGAGGGACGCTATGATACAATAATAATCAACATACACGAGAGATGTGATTTTGTTCATCAACATATAAGTACTGTATCGTTATCACTGAGGCTAAAAATATCACACACATATTAGGGCGTACATAGGTTGTTTAATTTATTCAGATTTACAAAAAGTTTATTTTGTTCACCTTGAAGGAAATGTGGTTGATAGTTAATGCTATGTAATTATTTGAGAAATACATACGGAGGTATGTTACGATAATATGTTTTCAATCGTAATCTAATAATCATTATCTGTTTGAACATAATATAAGTACGACAATTGCTATAGGCTACTACACATTAGGGCATACATATAGGTTGTTTGAATACAAATCAAATTGACAAAAAGCATATTTGTAGTAGGACGACTGCGAGGAAAGGAGTAGGACAATTTCACGCGGCAGAGTGGCCAGCCTGCTGGAGGGGCTGGGAGGAGCCTGCGGCGGCGAGTGGGCGGGGAAACACGGTGTTGCAGAATCAAACATCACGGGGTTGCGCCACCGGACATTATTACTGGATTCTGCTACTCGAACTTAAGGCCCTCGTTGCCGAGTTGCAGAATTACGCAGTTCTAGAAATCATCTTATTCTAAACCAAATCATGGAGTTCCAGGATTACGGAGTTCGGTGGACTCAACTTTGACACGTCCCGTACCTTAGCTTCTGCCAGAGGAACTCCTGGAGTAATTTGCGCTGGGAATTGTATATGTTTAAACTTTTTCCCTGCTTTGCAAATTCTTTGGTAAGTACCAAAATCAGCACAATAATGTACTTCACCTCTTACCTTTACATCGTGTCCTTTTTTAGTTCTCTTCAAGTAGAAACGTTTTGTGGGGTTAAATTTCAGATGCCATTGGCCTGGAGGACGCAAAACGTGTGCTACAGAATCCTTCCAATTATAGTTCTTATCAGTCAAGGATACTGTAGTGGCAAACTTTGAAAAAATATTTGTGTACTCTTCAGGAGTGATAATTGTACTGTGTTTTTTTATTTCTTTCTCAATCATTCCGAATACTCTGTCTGAGGGTAGGAAGGAATGCCCGACTATAGGAAAAATGTATTCAATGTATTTCACATTTTTTGGACATTTTGTTAAAAGCCATTTTCCCAGCATACCCATCATAAAATTATTTTTATTCTGGCCTCCACAGCTGTCAGAGGCCAGACGAAGAACTTTAATATTTTCTGGGATATCAAGTCTGCAAAGACAGTCATACACAGCTGAGCAAATTTCATTTGGGCTTTTGTTGTGCTCGTTTTCTTGCCAATGATATGCAAACACGTTGTCCTTGGTTAGCTTAGCTTTAGAGTGGCCTACAACGCATGTTAGGTTGTATTTATAAATCTGGCGTGAATAATATGCACTTTGATCTTGTACACGAGGTAAAACTTGGTTTTTTTGACAATCAAAACTCATAGTCAATAGGTTATCCCTCTCTTCTTTTAAAAGAGTATAAAATGCCTTAGCTTTTAGTTTATGCACTCTTTTCTCTGCCATAAAAGAGTGTTTCTGTATGTCATTTTGAGCATATTTTATTTTCTCAGTTAAGGACAGGCAAGTGGAACATTCGTCTGTCCCTGGAGTTCCGAACCCAATGTTAAAGTTGCGTGTAAATACGTAGCGAAAATAAGATTCCTTAACTTTTAATGCCTCATCTGCTTCATTCTCATTATATAGCCTCCACATTTTTCTAATATTTAGACCAGAACTTAAGTGACTCTACAATTAGTTTTGCTTCGGCAATAATGTCCTTCAATGACTTTAAACTTCTTTATGAAACTTACGATTGACTGTTTCTTTGCTTGATAAAGAGTAAGCTTCCTATCCCCACCCCTGGTTTCTCTTGGCATTTGGCTAGTTTAAAAAAATCGTGATACAACTCCGATCACACGTGTTCGTGAAAGTCTATCCCCACCCCTGGTTTCTCTTGGCATTTGGCTAGTTTAAAAAAATCGTGATACAACTCCGATCACACGTGTTCGTGAAAGTCTAAGAGTGTCCAAGAACACCTTTTGGCATACTTGAACACGCTCTCTTGTTGAACGTTTATAAATGAAATACTTCACGGACATTGACTTTGCTCCTTGACTATTATCTAGTAATCTAGTCGTTTTTGGTACAGTACAATCTGTGTACTTTAAAATGAAACAATCTTGTTTTACTTTTAATTCAGATGTTTTACCAGGACTATAAAATTTCCCATGAAATGTTTTTTGATCATCAATAGATAAGTCATTGCACTTATACGTTCCATCCTTTTTATGGCAGCATACCATTGGTTTGGGAGGTCCGGGAGCAGCATATCTGAAAACCCATTGGGAATTGTAACTTTGAAGTTAGTAATTAGTAAAATACTCCATTATCCTACCTAAATTATATTTACCAGACGACTCAAGAAGTAGGGCAGAGAAACTAAATTGAACATTATAAGAGACACCTAAAATTCTTGAATCAATGTTAAAGCGAAATTATTAACGTAAATGTCATAACCTAACCTAACATAACCTAAGAACTAGCCTACCTTTGTTTCTTCATTTTCGATGTTTGCCATGAATCAATATTCCTTCGCCGTTTTCTAGCACTGTCTGGACACTCACTAGGAAAGCACTCCATCGCAAAAAGTATAATAAACAAAAACTTACAACTTTAACAAAATAATTAATTAAAACATTATAATCAAACGACAGCAAAACTAACTATCAACAGGACAAATGACGGACGTACTGGATGACTGAATCTGTCCAGCTGTGAGACAGGTGATGCGCAGATCGCTGCGCAGTAGACTCTCAGAGATGTGTCTTGTTATGAAACTAACTTTTGTACTTGTCGTGTTTTGAAACCAACTGTCAGATTCACCATTTAAAAACAGCATGATGTGTTGTGTTTTGAAACTTGATTTATTTACAGCTGGAAAGAGGGCATCAAAAACTTATAAAATCTTATAAACTTATAAAGTGGACAAAATAGTGATGTGTCTTGTTTTGATTTTACAGGACTCAACTAACAATTAACAACTATATGGCCTATCTGCAGTTTAGCCTGAGACACCCAAAACGTAAGAAATTTATTAACAGTTTAAAAGTGACAATTTAGGAACAAATTTAGATAACCCCAAATAACCCCCGGCAATTTAGCCCCACATCCCATGATTCCACCGAGGCCAGGGAGTAAGCCGGAATCCCTGGGCAGTCCGAATTAGAAAGTTAATTCAAAGCACAATAATCCCCTTTTGATGAAAGAGTAAAAAATAAACAATTTAAAGATAAATATAACCCGGTACTGTTCTAGTAAAAAGTCACTTCAAAACATCCATAATACCATTAACAAAAAATATAATTAACAATCACTAGGCCTAATCATATAAATAAATAATAACATAACTTAACCATAGGGACATAACAAATATAAACTCTACAAAAATATAACAACAGAATAAACTAATTAAAATGAATAACAATAAATATTGACATCAAAAGTTCTTGGTGTATTTTAAAAGTTTTTCCTTCCTTTAATAAAAAAACCTATAATTCCCCATGGCTGTGTTGCATGAAATCACTGTTCCAGGTTTAGGCCTAGGCCACATAAATAGTTCCACCAACACTTTTCTTTTTTTATTTTTTTTTTTTTTATTTTTATATACTTAGTATCAACCCCCAGCTCAGCCGCCGGGAAAACAAGATGGAACGCACTGACCTGAGGACAGAAGACTTCTACCCCAAAGATGTAGAGAGGGTAGCGGGCGACACTAGGCTCCAACATGGTCCTCAGGCCAGGCTAGCAGAGAAGATGGTCGACCATCCCCGGACGGCAGGCTGAGGGAAAATGTCCCACTCGAGGACCCTGGAGCTTTAGGAGTCTCTAGCCCTGCATGGTCTTTAACGCTGGCGTAGAACAAACCAAAAGATGGCCAACCTGACAGACCAGAGCTAGAACAAGGAACGACCGAGTCCGAGCCAACGGCCACCAAAGTAAGCGAATCGCCGGGCACGCGTGGTCTCAGGCAGCCCGGCAGACTACGACGAGAAAAACGAAATGTACCGGTCAAAACGACCCGGTACAATACTTCTGCCTCCTCAGTCGCACAGAAGATCAGGTTCCAGTACAAGCCCATGAAGTTCCTCGTGAGCCGTAGGCTCTACGATTTCGCCATGACTCATCTTTTGGGGATGAACGCCAACAAGTTCAGCATACAAGCTGTGTACGAGTATGTCAGGTCTCTCA
The DNA here is from genome assembly GCA_035578905.1 of Stictocephala bisonia. Taxonomy (NCBI): domain Eukaryota; kingdom Metazoa; phylum Arthropoda; class Insecta; order Hemiptera; family Membracidae; genus Stictocephala; species Stictocephala bisonia. The sequence goes on along the minus strand of JAQJVL010003195.1, from coordinate 49,162 downwards.
ACTCCCGGGTCATAGTCAATGGAGTGGAAGTTGTTGGCGGAGACAGGTTGAGTGTGGAAGAGTTTGAGGCTTTTTCTTGCGCTTTGTACTGCGTCGCGTACCGGAAGAGATGGATGGGTAACAAGTTGCTGTAAGAAATTACTGCCGACGAGCAGGCCCAGCGGCTGAAGGGCGATACAAACATCATCATCAGAGCCTTCACGAAACTTAGAAATAAGTATCAAGAAATAATGGCCAACCACGTTCAGGACGATGAAGCAGAAGGCTCTCTTCTGAAGGGTATGCTGTTGTTTGCTGCTAGGTTCAAAATCGCTTGTGACTACCCGTCTGCTTTCAATGTGGACATACAGTCCGCTGTGGAGGCAATACCATACGAGGACGTTGTCCCCGCTCTCGTTGACCAGTTGATCAACCAATCCGAAGTAACCATCAGAGACATGCTCCGCGAACCAGAGCGAATCTCGTCGGAGGAGGAGGAATTGACGGATCATGTACGGGCTGTATGCGAGAGTATGGTCGACGATTGGCGTGTAGTATCAGATCTGCATCAACACTACTGCTCAGGTCATACATGTAAATTATAAATAAAATAGGGCCTAAAATTGACCCCTGTGGTACACCCATTGTTACATTTTGCCAATCTGATTTGAACAGCATGGAATCCTTTAAAATGACCACCCTCTGTTTTCGGTTTGACAAGTATGAACTAACCCATTGCAATAAAGTTTTAGAAAATTTATAATGATTGAGTTTTTTCCAAAAGAATGTTATGCACAACGCAGTCAAAAGCCTTGGACAAATCACAGAAAACACCACATGTTCTCTGTGAATCATCCAAGGCTCGAAATATTTTATTATAAAGGAAAGATTCTGCAGAGGTGGTACTCCTACCGATTCTAAAACCATGCTGCTGGTTTGAAAAAACCCCTTGTTGTTCAAAAAATATGGCAATCTGTTTACAAAGTATCTTCTCAAAAACTGTGGACAGCGAGGGCAAAATTGAAATGGGGCGATAGTTCTCTGGGCTGTGGAAATCACCCTTTTTGTACAACGGGACAACCTCAGCATATTTCAATTGATAGGGAAATATTCCTTGTGACATAGACTGGTTAATTACTTTAGAAAGAGGTGTAGCAATAATATGAGCACACTTTTTTAACAGATCTACAGATATTTCGTCCCAAAAATATTTTTTTTTTTTTTTTTGTTTTTTTTTTTTTTTTTTTTTAGGACTTAATAACATTTTGCACATCTTTTGTATGTACTCCGACAAAATCCAACGATGGTAAAGAATCAGTATTTATTTTAGTTAAAAGTTCCTTTGTAGCTTCTAGATCTGGTTCCACATTTATTTTGTTTGATATATTAGCAAAATTATCATTTAAAATATTTGATATTTGATTTCCTGAAGCTACAAAATTGCATATATATACCCCGAAATCGAACCTCCCACGATTTGTAAGAAATAATTTTCTCTAGAAGGTTCAGTCGGGTCGGTAAAACATTTTCACTTGATGCTTGTAGTATAATTCGTAAAATACATCCACGAGACGTGACTCGACCGCAATAAAACATATCAAACACAGTTGTAAAGTTTGTTTGTGAATATCAATCTGCGTCGAAGAAGTTTCAACTGGGCCTAGATTTTCTACGGTAAGATGTGCAATCCCCTAGTTTCGTTTTCTACTCAATATTATGATTGTCTAAATACCTGTCACGAATTATACATAAGACACCAACGGAGTTTTTAGAGCACGTTTCGAGTCAGTAACTGTGAGCTGTAATTGTCACCGCTCTGCATTTTCAGACGGACCAGACTAGTAATTAATTGAGTTTGAAACAGCAGCACGTGCTGAAGAGTGTCGATGAGATTGTTTGACCCGAATCTGTAACGCAAGCAGAAGTGCATTTACTTAAGCTATACGTACACATGATAGCGTTGTAGTTCAGTGGGAGATTATCTCTTGGCTGCCGTACAAAATCGCTTACGAGATCGTCAATGACGGCCATAGATTTGGTGAACATTTCTGGCACATATTCTGTGAGAAGAGACAGCTTTCTAATAAGATATGTAATAGCTGGCAAATAACCGCTTATATTCATAGTGTGCTTACCATGTAACCAACTCAACTCATCAGCTTCACTTGTGGAGAGTGTCGGCCAGATCCCAGTAGGGACGGTCGCAACGTGTATTTGAGGTTAGCTTCATGGAAACGATATCAACTTCTAAGACGTTGTAGCAGTCGCTACACGTTATGTTGCTGTACGATTCGTCATATTCAGTTGACTTGGGAAAGGAAATGAATAGTCTAGTGATACAAGTATAATAATTTGTATTCTTACAAATGTCTATAATGAAATAATGAGTTTATTCAGCATTAAATTACAATATGCAATACAGTTAAAATGCTCTGAATTCCCTAACCACTGTTACCAGTAGTGTGGTTAGGTTACAAAAAATACAATCAATTAAAATAACATAAATTAAGAGTCCAGTCCGTCATTTTACATACAAGCTGAGCAGCCGTCCGCAGCACATGAAGAGAATACAATAGAACAAATATAACAAAACAACGAAATAATAAATTGGGGAAGATAAAAATAACTAAAATATATACATCAACAATATCTTAGAAAAGACAAATAAATGGTATAAGCCATTTTTACAAATGACTGCAATAACTTAACCTAGGGTAATATTTACATTAAAATAAAGAAAACTAACTTTATTAAAATTAAATCGTCTTTAAAAATAATTACCTATTTACAAAGCACCAGATTTGAAATCACCCATGGATCAGGTATATGTATTAAATTATTAAATCGAAGTGTGGCCAACAGTGAGGTAAATTCACAGAGTTTGTTGTTGCCCGACTTCTTCGTGGAAAGCGGAGTCCATATCTTCGGCAGTGGCATTGGTGAATAAGGTTTGTAGTATCCTCACCTCACCGGCCGTACATTTCACCGATGTCCATCGCAGAGAGGACATTTATTTACATGTGCCGTGAAAGAAATGAGTAGTGGATTGTACAGAAGTACTTGATCGCCCATTCCAAGTTGTGGAACGTGTTTGGCACAGTAGATACCTGGACAAAACAACTGCACTAAAATGGGAAAAACTTTCTAACCAGCTACGGTGGGAAAAACATATAGATATGTTAAAGGCTAAACTAAGAAAGTTCATATACGTTTTTAAACAATTAGGTACATTTTTAAAAACTCATGAAATTAAAACTGTATATTTTGCATACGTTCAATCCATTTTAGAATGCGGTATTAGTTCTTGGAGAGGGGCTTTTAAATCTATAGTAGAACCGTTATCTGTTATCCAAAAATCTATTTTGAAGACAGGCTTCCGTAAGATAAAAATGTTTTCATCCGACTTACTTTTTCAAGAAATGGGTGTTTTCACGATAAGACATATATATTCATTAAAACTCTTCTAAATTTCATTTTTCATCATTCCGATTTAATATCTACTCTTATTTCACATAATTACAGAACAAGAAATGCCTTGAATGTTGGTGTCCAAGTCCTTAGAACGGTTAAATCTGTAAACAATACGAATTCCTTCTACCTTGCAAATGTTTTGTATCGCAACATACCGAGGGAGATAAGGGATCTACTTGTCACTGTCAGTCACAGTGTGTACAAAAAGCGTGTCTATGCCTGGCTGTTAGGGACCAACCGTGATTACGCGGGGGACCTCCTCAAGTCAATCTACACCTGACAACTCGATTACTTCTATGCTTTACTTCCGTAACTAATACTAATTTACTTGACTCCATCCAATGGCATCAAACCCTCATAAGTATCTAATGTATATTTTAAAATTAAAAACTCATGGTATTCACTTACTTTCTTTAATTGAATAATCTATGTTTATTTTTCACTGTTATAGGAATATGTCTTCCTTTTTTAATGATTTTTTCTATGTAATAGTCAGTATTTAACGTATTATTATTATTTTTGTTTAGTATAGAATATACATTTTTGTTATTTTTTTCTAATAATAAATTATATGCAAGTACCTTTCTAAGTTAAATTGTAATGTAATGTTCATTTGATTAGTTTTACGCATAGGCATAAAAAAGCCAATGTAAAACTTTCTTTTCCGATATATTAAATTGTTAACTTGAACCTTTGTAAACTTAAAAGGGAAATAAATTTATTTTCTTTCTTTCTACTACATTCAAAGATTTCAAATTTCATTTCCTTGACACTTCAAAGCAAGAATGAGTTATACATACCTTTCGGTGATTTGGTTGCTCCGATGTGTACGGCCGATCCCACTTGGTCACAGTCCCTCTTGCAGCGAATCCGCGACACAGGTGCGCCTCTTACCTGGTTAAGGGGTTGTCATAAATAATTTTCGCTAGGGTTGCGACTCAGGAGCGCCTCCAAAAAGGGGTGGGGAGGCGCTCCTGTGTCGCACCTAAAACTACCTGTCATCGGCACTCTAACTGCTTCCTACCTGCTATCAAGCTCAGTTCGCGGGGCTTTCTAAATACCTACCAATCTAATATCACAACGGCTACTATCATACTGACTTTGTTAAGTGCACTGCATATTTTGTAGGAGTAAGTGTAACATTGTTCCTGTAGGGGTTATGCTAAAAGACCAATCAAAACTATTAATCACGTTTCCTAATCATATTTCATTTTATTTGAATGAAACTTGCAATAGTGGTTAAACTATTGCAGACTTGTTTTAAAACAAGTTTATAATCGTACAGATAGAAAACATCTACCCTTGTTCATGCACACTATCTACCTTGGTCTTCGGAGGTGGGCCACATCATGTTTACCACATCAACTCCCAAGGACTAAAATAATGATGTGTTTATAGTCATCTTTAAAAAAAAACTAAAAACTTTATACTCTTAAGTTTTATGTAAAAGGAACACGTAGACACTCTTCATTTGATCATGCCTTGCCCCTTTAACCCATGAGTATTAATTATAAAATATTAACCATAGTTTATACAAATTCGTAAAAGCCAAGCAGTGGGTTTGTAAAATTATATTAGTTTTATTACTGGGCAAGTTGTTTCAAAGAAATTGAAGTTACAAAAAAAGGTCAATAACTACAAATAGGCTTGTAAATAACAAATATGTATTTCTTAGTTTTAACACTTAATATATTGTATAACATTCTAAAATAGTAAATATACATTTAAATTTAAACTAAATAGTTTGGGTTACACTTACTAATATTTAAAACTTAAAATTTTAAAAAATACTTACACTCAAACAAAAAATACTATTTACACTCAATCTGTAGACTACAATATTCTGTAACAACAAAATATGGAAATTCAAACAAAAAAATTCTATTTTACTTTTACTTAATAATTACTACAATCTAATTTTAACAAACAATACTTAAACTCAAACAAAAAACACTATTTACATTCAATCTGTAAGCTACAATATTGTAAAACAAACAAAATATAAAATCATTATTAATTTACAAACCTCTTTTTAGTTACCTACTTAAATCTAATAGATTCTCCTACTTTTGATAAAAAGTCATTTATAATAACTTCCCTAGCTAAATATCGTTCACACAACTGTTTTAGTCGATGCTGTAGCTGTTCAGTGTTTTTGGTTGAGTTTGTTGCAGAGCGTCTGTTCTCTCCAGTGCGTCATTTCGGTGTATGGCCTCGATAACCATCCACGTACCTAGATGGGTTTTGGAGGCCTTCTAAGTTCTTAAATCGGTTATTCCACGCCTCACACATATTATTTGTTCTGTGTGAGTCGGAAAGAGTCGCTTCATGCACTTTCCAGAGTGATGGTGGAAACATGGCTGGTTTAGGGTTTTCTCCTGCTGTACCGCTCACATAGTTGACGTCGAAGAAGTGTAGTAGGTATAAAGCTTCGACAGGAGCCAATCCCTACAGCAGCTGCATCCCACAAAACTGTCCAAACTCTTCAGACTCTTTGTAGTTTTGAGTAAGTCCGTACTGTTGGTTGTGCCTCCAAGTGCTTTGGCACAAATGAAAAAAAACAACAGACGTGATAGCAGCAGTTTTAAAGTCAAAGGTCGAGGAAGGATTTTTGTAGATTCAATACATTTGGCCAACACGGTTCGTAGAACAGAAAATTACAAAAACATATAAAAATACTTAAAAAGCCGTGTAGACAACAATTTTTTTTATATTACCAATTAACATTTTACAATTAAGGCAAAGGAATGACTAAGAATGTCGGTACTGACATCAAAGCCATAGTATTTTGATTAAATATAGAATATTTTTTATTAATAAATACCAAAACACACTACACAAAAATCTGTAAGATACCCTTGGTGGGGATGTATCCTGTTTAGAAGGAGGGGTATTTTTTCTTAGTAATACTAATGTTGTCCTTCTGGGATTTCCATATTTTACGCGGAATACCTAATGGCGCACTCCAAGCGGTGAGACAAGAGGGTGGAAAGGGTAGAAAGTCCAATGAATTCATCACATCACATCCTGCCGGCCATGATACCATCCGGCTGTGGTTTAAATCTAGTTTCCAATACTTATCTTAAAACAAAAACATCGTTTTCCTTGTGAAAAACTTTTGCTTAATGTTTAGTTACTTTATTTAAGAAGAAATGATTAATTTTGATATAATGAGATCTATGTTAAAAACTTTACTATGTAGTAAGCCTAAACCTTAGATTTATTAGTAAGGATAATTTTATTACATAGTTGTTTGTATTTTGTTTACTGTTGTATGAGACATAATTGATAATAAAAACTTTAATGTACTATACTGTACATTATCAGAATTTTCAAATAAATGTGTTATTTGCTTGAGGTATTTCGCCTACAAGGTAGGCATTATTGAACAAAAATCAAATTAAATAAACTTGTTTCCAAAATATAATAATATAACTGATATAACATAAGGTGTAACTGTTTAAAAAAATTAAAAGAGTTTTACATTTGAAAGAAGATAAATAACTAAGTTATCAGTTTTATCTAATTAAATCAAGAGGTTGTCAAAATGTTCTGAGACTGGAAAGACTATATAAGATATTTTATAATTTAGTTTGATTTTGACGCTATGCACATTGAATTATCACTCGCTAATAAACGTCTTTTGATAATTTACGCTATCTTAAGACTTCAAAGATTTTAAATATTTGATTATCATCTACTTGTTGGTTGGTATGAAAATAATGTATTGGATAACCTCACTGATAACTGATTCTATTTACATAAATTTTATAGAACAGTATATGTTAAAGGTATTATTTCGTTTTATTACAAAACTGAAAATATATACTGCAAACAGATGTTCTATCAACTTATTACTTTGTTTAAATGATTTGAATTATTTAATGGCTATTGTTCAAATGATTACATTATTGACGGTTCAACCTGCTTAGCCTTGATTTAATAGAAAGGACCACGAAAAATAGTTACTTAGGAATACGTCAAACGCCAACCAATCCACGATTTTATGTCTTATACAATAACGTTTTCTATTACTTAGAAGCGTGACAATGAATCTGACTATAACAGCTTATTTCAATGTAGCTTATATTTACAATTTCAATACCTGAAGGCTTTTTTATTTCTAAAGTAATTTGAAGTGTAAAATTTGTTAACAAACCCGGATCTTATGTAAATACTGTAATATGTATGCTTATTTTAATAAATATATGTCTATTGCTCTCAAGTTAAACACACTCTCACCATAGACATCAAGACCCCTTAGTTTTTGAACCCTTGTCAAAACCCTTGTCAAAACCCTTGTCACATTGGACCCGCGAGGGTACGACAGTGGAGTGCCTCAAGGTCAGGTGCTCCACTGTCGCAGTTGTGCTATTTCTTGGCTGACAGTTTTATTAGTTTTTGCCAGGCGCTCCACTGTCGCTCTCACTCTTGCAGCAGCGTTGTGATCCAGGCAGACGTTTCAGATAAGATGATGTAGTCCATGAAACTCTTCCCTCCGTCGAATCCGTCCATAGAATTCCAATAGCTGTGTGACACTATAGCCGGCACGCCGTTGCATTTTATTGATAAACTCACTCCCTCTGTGGCCAATCTCACGTGTTGTATACAATCGTTTGCCATGTACACGTCCAGCACAAACACGTCTGGCGACTCAGAAACAGGCTCGGTCTCTTCATCTCCTTGTTCATCCATGTACCAAGGCGTCGGCGAGTCTGATGCTTCTTTAATACCTTCTTCGATTGGAACGCTGGGTGGTGTACCACAATATTCCATCGTAGCTGTTGAGATGACTGATCGTACGATGCTAGTTCACGGGTTTATATAGATATTTTTTTTTCACTACCCGTTCACCGTCGGGAAGCCGGTGTGTTCAATTTGATTTGGCTACGCGGCGGATTCCCGATTCATATGTCTTTGCTACCTATCGGGCTACCGACCGGCTATAGGTTAAAAAAAAGAATCGGATCCGAGACCCGATCTGATTCCTATTTCTTCGTCGGATATATACTCTTAGTTGTACAACGAGCTAACTAGTAAGTCTCTCCACTTCGGTTGTAGATTTCTCGCCTCGAACATTTTATAAAGTTTCTCGAATGACTGTACCAAACGAAATAGAAAGTAGACGCACTGGCCGACTGGCCTAGTAAAACATTCTGGAGATTTACTGCGTGATGGCTGTAAAAATGTAGACGCACTGTTCGACGGGTCCGGTAAAACTTTCTTGAAACTTCTTGCGAGATATGTTGAACGCACATGACTATTCCTAGTCGTATAACGAGCTAACTAGTAATATCTCTCCATTTCGTTTTGTAGAGTTCTCGCCTCGAACATTTTATAAGAACTCGTAAATATATGTACCAACACAATAACAAGTAGACGCGCTGACCGACAGGCCCAGTAAAACTTTCTGCAAGTTTCTTGCGAGATCCTTCGGACACTTTCGTGCAGGAAATGTCACTTACTGCGTTACACTTCCTAACACGTGATCTACGTAGTGTTTTCACATTGTTATTGTCGAACCTACCGATATTGTCAGGTCTGACATAACCTCACTTTTGGTTTGTGGCCGTCTGTGAATAGTTGTAGCGATGCCTGAAGTCGGTGTGTTACAAATATCATAGCAAGTGGCGTTCAGTAATTTTACTGAACTGAATTCCTACTACTATGTTGTGACTTTGTATTACCAACCAACCCATGACCACGTTTCTATAATCAATTGTAGCGGTACTCGGCGGCGGTGCGTTACTAATGTCAGAGCAAGTTGCGGGCAGTAATTTCCCTAAATCGAACTCTCACTACTACGATATGACTCTGTGTTACGAACTACTTGGTGATTTAGAATTGTCATTTTTCGAATCGACCGACATTGTGAGGTTTTACACTGTCTGACATAACCTCACTTTTGACTTGTGGCCGTCCACTCACGGTTCTGTCTAACGACTGATCGAACTATTCCCGTTTCTCCCACAATTCCCTGCTAATTCTCCCTATTTATGTCTTATACAATAACGTTTTCTATTACTTAGAAGCGTGACAATGAATCTGACTATAACAGCTTATTTCAATGTAGCTTATATTTACAATTTCAATACCTGAAGGCTTTTTTATTTCTAAAGTAATTTGAAGTGTAAAATTTGTTAACAAACCCGGATCTTATGTAAATACTGTAATATGTATGCTTATTTTAATAAATATATGTCTATTGCTCTCAAGTTAAACACACTCTCACCATAGACATCAAGACCCCTTAGTTTTTGAACCCTTGTCAAAACCCTTGTCAAAACCCTTGTCACATTGGACCCGCGAGGGTACGACAGTGGAGTGCCTCAAGGTCAGGTGCTCCACTGTCGCAGTTGTGCTATTTCTTGGCTGACAGTTTTATTAGTTTTTGCCAGGCGCTCCACTGTCGCTCTCACTCTTGCAGCAGCGTTGTGATCCAGGCAGACGTTTCAGATAAGATGATGTAGTCCATGAAACTCTTCCCTCCGTCGAATCCCTCCATAGAATTCCAATAGCTGTGTGACACTATAGCCGGCACGCCGTTGCATTTTATTGATAAACTCACTCCCTCTGTGGCCAATCTCACGTGTTGTATACAATCGTTTGCCATGTACACGTCCAGCACAAACACGTCTGGCGACTCAGAAACAGGCTCGGTCTCTTCATCTCCTTGTTCATCCATGTACCAAGGCGTCGGCGAGTCTGATGCTTCTTTAATACCATCATCGATTTGAACGCTGGGTGGTGTAGCACAATATTCCATCGTAGCTGTTGAGATGACTGATCGTACAATGCTAGTTCACGGGTTTATATAGATATTTTTTTTTACCACCCGTTCACCGTCGGGAAGCCGGTGTGTTTAATTCGATTTGGCTACGCAGCGGATTCCCGATTCATATGTCTTTGCTACCTATCGGGCTACCGACCGGCTATAGGTTAAAAAAAAGAATCGGATCCGAGACCCGATCTGATTCCTATTTCTTCGTCGGATATATACTCTTAGTTGTACAACGAGCTAACTAGTAAGTCTCTCCACTTCGGTTGTAGATTTCTCGCCTCGAACATTTTATAAAGTTTCTCGAATGACTGTACCAAACGAAATAGAAAGTAGACGCACTGGCCGACTGGCCTAGTAAAACATTCTGGAGATTTACTGCGTGATGGCTGTAAAAATGTAGACGCACTGTTCGACGGGTCCGGTAAAACTTTCTTGAAACTTCTTGCGAGATATGTTGAACGCACATGACTATTCCTAGTCGTATAACGAGCTAACTAGTAATATCTCTCCATTTCGTTTTGTAGAGTTCTCGCCTCGAACATTTTATAAGAACTCGTAAATATATGTACCAACACAATAACAAGTAGACGCGCTGACCGACAGGCCCAGTAAAACTTTCTGCAAGTTTCTTGCGAGATCCTTCGGACACTTTCGTGCAGGAAATGTCACTTACTGCGTTACACTTCCTAACACGTGATCTACGTAGTGTTTTCACATTGTTATTGTCGAACCTACCGATATTGTCAGGTCTGACATAACCTCACTTTTGGTTTGTGGCCGTCTGTGAATAGTTGTAGCGATGCCTGAAGTCGGTGTGTTACAAATATCATAGCAAGTGGCGTTCAGTAATTTTACTGAACTGAATTCCTACTACTATGTTGTGACTTTGTATTACCAACCAACCCATGACCACGTTTCTATAATCAATTGTAGCGGTACTCGGCGGCGGTGCGTTACTAATGTCAGAGCAAGTTGCGGGCAGTAATTTCCCTAAATCGAACTCTCACTACTACGATATGACTCTGTGTTACGAACTACTTGGTGATTTAGAATTGTCATTTTTCGAATCGACCGATATTGTGAGGTTTTACACTGTCTGACATAACCTCACTTTTGACTTGTGGCCGTCCACTCACGGTTCTGTCTAACGACTGATCGAACTATTCCCGTTTCTCCCACAATTCCCTGCTAATTCTCCCTATTTATGTCTTATACAATAACGTTTTCTATTACTTAGAAGCGTGACAATGAATCTGACTATAACAGCTTATTTCAATGTAGCTTATATTTACAATTTCAATACCTGAAGGCTTTTTTATTTCTAAAGTAATTTGAAGTGTAAAATTTGTTAACAAACCCGGATCTTATGTAAATACTGTAATATGTATGCTTATTTTAATAAATATATGTCTATTGCTCTCAAGTTAAACACACTCTCACCATAGACATCAAGACCCCTTAGTTTTTGAACCCTTGTCAAAACCCTTGTCACATTGGACCCGCGAGGGTACGACAGTGGAGCGCCTCAAGGTCAGGTGCTCCACTGTCGCAGTTGTGCTATTTCTTGGCTGACAGTTTTATTAGTTTTTGCCAGGCGCTCCACTGTCGCTCTCACTCTTGCAGCAGCGTTGTGATCCAGGCAGACGTTTCAGATAAGATGATGTAGTCCATGAAACTCTTCCCTCCGTCGAATCCGTCCATAGAATTCCAATAGCTGTGTGACACTATAGCCGGCACGCCGTTGCATTTTATTGATAAACTCACTCCCTCTGTGGCCAATCTCACGTGTTGTATACAATCGTTTGCCATGTACACGTCCAGCACAAACACGTCTGGCGACTCAGAAACAGGCTCGGTCTCTTCATCTCCTTGTTCATCCATGTACCAAGGCGTCGGCGAGTCTGATGCTTCTTTAATACCATCATCGATTTGAACGCTGGGTGGTGTAGCACAATATTCCATCGTAGCTGTTGAGATGACTGATCGTACAATGCTAGTTCACGGGTTTATATAGATATTTTTTTTTACCACCCGTTCACCGTCGGGAAGCCGGTGTGTTTAATTCGATTTGGCTACGCAGCGGATTCCCGATTCATATGTCTTTGCTACCTATCGGGCTACCGACCGGCTATAGGTTAAAAAAAAGAATCGGATCCGAGACCCGATCTGATTCCTATTTCTTCGTCGGATATATACTCTTAGTTGTACAACGAGCTAACTAGTAAGTCTCTCCACTTCGGTTGTAGATTTCTCGCCTCGAACATTTTATAAAGTTTCGCGAATGACTGTACCAAACGAAATAGAAAGTAGACGCACTGGCCGACTGGCCTAGTAAAACATTCTGGAGATTTACTGCGTGATGGCTGTAAAAATGTAGACGCACTGTTCGACGGGTCCGGTAAAACTTTCTTGAAACTTCTTGCGAGATATGTTGAACGCACATGACTATTCCTAGTCGTATAACGAGCTAACTAGTAATATCTCTCCATTTCGTTTTGTAGAGTTCTCGCCTCGAACATTTTATAAGAACTCGTAAATATATGTACCAACACAATAACAAGTAGACGCGCTGACCGACAGGCCCAGTAAAACTTTCTGCAAGTTTCTTGCGAGATCCTTCGGACACTTTCGTGCAGGAAATGTCACTTACTGCGTTACACTTCCTAACACGTGATCTACGTAGTGTTTTCACATTGTTATTGTCGAACCTACCGATATTGTCAGGTCTGACATAACCTCACTTTTGGTTTGTGGCCGTCTGTGAATAGTTGTAGCGATGCCTGAAGTCGGTGTGTTACAAATATCATAGCAAGTGGCGTTCAGTAATTTTACTGAACTGAATTCCTACTACTATGTTGTGACTTTGTATTACCAACCAACCCATGACCACGTTTCTATAATCAATTGTAGCGGTACTCGGCGGCGGTGCGTTACTAATGTCAGAGCAAGTTGCGGGCAGTAATTTCCCTAAATCGAACTCTCACTACTACGATATGACTCTGTGTTACGAACTACTTGGTGATTTAGAATTGTCATTTTTCGAATCGACCGATATTGTGAGGTTTTACACTGTCTGACATAACCTCACTTTTGACTTGTGGCCGTCCACTCACGGTTCTGTCTAACGACTGATCGAACTATTCCCGTTTCTCCCACAATTCCCTGCTAATTCTCCCTATTTCCCTTTGTTTTTCCCGTAAATCTAGGTATTTCTATCCCCTCCAGCGTCACGTGACCTGTTTGAGCCAATGAGAGACGAGGGGCGGTGCCTAAAGGGAGAAATGTACTATAAAGGTAGAGTATGGTTCGCACGCGTACCACTATAAATATATATATATATACTCCGAAATCCAACCTCCCACGATTTGTAAGAAATAATTTTCTCTAGAAGGTTCAGTCGGGTCGGTAAAACATTTTCACTTGATGCTTGTAGTATAATTCGTAAAATACATCCACGAGACGTGACTCGACCGCAATAAAACATATCAAACACAGTTGTAAAGTTTGTTTGTGAATATCAATCTGCGTCGAAGAAGTTTCAACTGGGCCTAGATTTTCTACGGTAAGATGTGCAATCCCCTAGTTTCGTTTTCTACTCAATATTATGATTGTCTAAATACCTGTCACGAATTATACATAAGACACCAACGGAGTTTTTAGAGCACGTTTCGAGTCAGTAACTGTGAGCTGTAATTGTCACCGCTCTGCATTTTCAGACGGACCAGACTAGTAATTAATTGAGTTTGAAACAGCAGCACGTGCTGAAGAGTGTCGATGAGATTGTTTGACCCGAATCTGTAACGCAAGCAGAAGTGCATTTACTTAAGCTATACGTACACATGATAGCGTTGTAGTTCAGTGGGAGATTATCTCTTGGCTGCCGTACAAAATCGCTTACGAGATCGTCAATGACGGCCATAGATTTGGTGAACATTTCTGGCACATATTCTGTGAGAAGAGACAGCTTTCTAATAAGATATGTAATAGCTGGCAAATAACCGCTTATATTCATAGTGTGCTTACCATGTAACCAACTCAACTCATCAGCTTCACTTGTGGAGAGTGTCGGCCAGATCCCAGTAGGGACGGTCGCAACGTGTATTTGAGGTTAGCTTCATGGAAACGATATCAACTTCTAAGACGTTGTAGCAGTCGCTACACGTTATGTTGCTGTACGATTCGTCATATTCAGTTGACTTGGGAAAGGAAATGAATAGTCTAGTGATACAAGTATAATAATTTGTATTCTTACAAATGTCTATAATGAAATAATGAGTTTATTCAGCATTAAATTACAATATGCAATACAGTTAAAATGCTCTGAATTCCCTAACCACTGTTACCAGTAGTGTGGTTAGGTTACAAAAAATACAATCAATTAAAATAACATAAATTAAGAGTCCAGTCCGTCATTTTACATACAAGCTGAGCAGCCGTCCGCAGCACATGAAGAGAATACAATAGAACAAATATAACAAAACAACGAAATAATAAATTGGGGAAGATAAAAATAACTAAAATATATACATCAACAATATCTTAGAAAAGACAAATAAATGGTATAAGCCATTTTTACAAATGACTGCAATAACTTAACCTAGGGTAATATTTACATTAAAATAAAGAAAACTAACTTTATTAAAATTAAATCGTCTTTAAAAATAATTACCTATTTACAAAGCACCAGATTTGAAATCACCCATGGATCAGGTATATGTATTAAATTATTAAATCGAAGTGTGGCCAACAGTGAGGTAAATTCACAGAGTTTGTTGTTGCCCGACTTCTTCGTGGAAAGCGGAGTCCATATCTTCGGCAGTGGCATTGGTGAATAAGGTTTGTAGTATCCTCACCTCACCGGCCGTACATTTCACCGATGTCCATCGCAGAGAGGACATTTATTTACATGTGCCGTGAAAGAAATGAGTAGTGGATTGTACAGAAGTATTTGATCGCCCATTCCAAGTTGTGGAACGTGTTTGTAACGTGTAGATACCTGGACAAAACAACTGCACTAAAATGGGTAAAAATTTCTAACCAGCTACGGTGGGAAAAACATATAGATATGTTAAAGGCTAAACTAAGAAAGTTCATATACGTTTTTAAACAATTAGGTACATTTTTAAAAACTCATGAAATTAAAACTGTATATTTTGCATACGTTCAATCCATTTTAGAATACGGTATTAGTTCTTGGAGAGGGGCTTTTAAATCTATAGGCTGTTTTCCCACTAGCCGACACGATACCGACAGGACACCGACCCGACACCAACCCGATATGATGGCGACCCGATAAAATCGGATTTGCTTTCACATCAGAGGACAGTCGGGTGGCAGAAAGGCGACGCAGCTGCAGTGTGTTTTGTAAGATTGCTGATTATAACAGACGATTGTATTTGTTATATTTGTTGTATTTGAGATCTAAGAGACGGAAATGTAGGAGGAATTATTGGGTTCACCCGATCATTAAAGTTCGGTATGTAGAAAGCGTGTTCTACACTTTATTTGACAAATTAGTTACCGATGAAAAAAAGTTTTTTAATTTTTTTAGAATGAGTAAAGTTACATTTGATTATATAGCAGTGAACTTGCGTGACAATATCAAGAAAGAAGACACCAAATTTCGAATGGCAATACCACCTGAAGAAATGTTGTCAGTTACAATAAGGTAAGTGGATTAATAATAGTTCAACATCTGATTTTATGAAATACTTAATTTATTCTCTTGGATTCCAAAAATCACAACAACAGTTAGAAATGTATTTGTATCGTTTATTGTATTGCTAAAAATAGTGTTAAATTACATTTATATGAGAATGTTCATATTTAAGAATATCAGCTTAGACCTAATCAAGGCCAAACAAAATTGACCATTTCATCATTTGGCTTGAAGCTGGAAGTACCAGATAAGGTAGAATCTTGGGTGCTTGAATAGTTGAAAGTGGAAAGTGCAGATGAGCTTGGACGTGATCGTTTGTCTTTTATAGATCTAATAATTTTCAGAAATTCCATATGTAGCTCAAGTAATTCAGATTCGTTAAAGTCACGTATATATGGCTTGAACGAAAGCAACATTAACTCATGTTCAGTAGGTAGGGTAAACCATACAGTAGTTGGCACCTTTAGCTGCAAATATGATTCATATTTATTATTTTAAACTTGATCGGTTCAATACATCTTCTTTTAACGGTGCTATAGATTAAATCACTAAAATAGGCTGTTAGGAATATCAAACTACAATAAAAATTCAAAATTTCAAAAAATCAAATTTTTAATAATTTTTATAAAAAGTACAAACAATTTTACAGTTATTGGCACCCATTTCACAGTACTTGTCATAGCAAAGCATAGTTATTGGCACCCTGTGCCAATTACTAAAATTTAAATTTTGAGATGAAAATAATAGTTGGCTCCTATAGTACATATGTTTGACGAATAATAAGAGTTTTTATTATACTTAATAGTTCATCAATAAGCACTTCATATCAACATACTTTAGTTTTTTACTACTAAATCTAAACTAGAAACAAAATAGTTTAGGTCTTTATAATTTTGTACTGCCGTATTTATTACCGGTAGGTCGTAAAGTATTTTAATAGACATTTTATGGTAAGTCATAGGATTTAAGATCAATACTATTAATAATATCGTTATTAAATGCAACACAGGTTGCGCAAACGAAAACAGGGTCCAACTCATCAAATTCAAAGTCACTTGGCAAACATTCCTTATGAGAGATCTTATCACACAGATCACATTCAAAATATGTGTCTTTAATGTTTAATTCGCATGTGTAGCATAACCCACCCAACTTTACTTTATTCCCTAAGTTTTTCAATAAAACATTTGGTTTGTCAACACTCTTCTTCAAGTCTAGTTTCTGTGCATTTTCTTCTTTTACAACTTTATTAGCAATCGTTTCATATTCCTTCTTAGATGGCTTTTTTATATTCTTCGACGTTGAACATTTCTTCTTCTTTATCATGTTTTAAGTCTGTTTCTTCTTTTCTCCTCTTTTAATTTTATTTTCTTCACGGGTCTTTTATCTTTCTGCCTTCTTTCTCTCCTCTTCAGACTTCTTGTTTTTTTTTCCTCAAAAATGGATTTCCATTTCTTTGATGTAATTACAAAGGGAACTCTCTCTGTCTCCCGTTTTCCTTTTCTTTTTGGCATTTCCGGCCACAAAAGTACTTCTGCTATTGAGGATTGCGATGTCTGTGGATTTTCAAGAGGGGTTTTGTTAGGTTGGGAAGGTGTTGATTAGCACTGTTGGGTTTTCCCTGACTTAGTAGGCATTGCATAGTTGTGGTCTATTTCAAAAGGATATTGTTCTGATATGGGCCTATTCATGGGCTTACGATTGTCAGAATATATTGCACTGCTATGTAAACTTTCATTATCATTGTTTAGAACTTCATGACTTGTGGATGGAAGTGCACTTGCATTACTTTCTCCTGGTCTCTTATTAACAAAATTAGTATGACCACAATTTTCTGTTTCACTCCTATTGAATTCATCCCATACCCTGTAAATTGTGTAAAAGAGGGGGTGTTCAGTGTTATCATTAACCACAGAATCAATGTTAACAAATTTACCAACTATTTCTTCCCCCACAATTCCTTCAAACTGTTCCAGTGTTATTGTTTTGTTGGGTTTGCTGCTCTTGTCAACCTTTTTACTTTCTTTTCCAAGACACTTTGAAAAGTCTATGGCATCCGATTTCCAGGGATAAAGACCACAAGCCTTAAATCCATTCTTGATGGTTTCTGGTTTTATTGCTTTCACAACTTCCTTAAGAATTGGTGCAACGCACTCCCTGGTAACTGCCTCCGTGGGATGTCTTTTCTATATTTCATCAAAGCTTGCTTCCAACCAGCTTTTATCGGGCGAAATGCAGCAACGTCTGCAGGCTGCAATATACACGTTGCATTCGGATACAAAGCAACTAACATTATTTTTAACTCACTGCAAAGAGTACTTAATTGGTACGATAAATGGCTCTTATGCCCATCCACGAATAAGATTACAGGCAAAGTAACCTTATTTTCTATCAAATAAGTGTTAAAAACGTTGGCTATGTACTCATAAAACAGTTCAGCTTTCATCCAGCCATTATCACTGTGGCCGATATCCCAATCGCCTGGGACGGAATTAACAATCGCAGATGGCAACCGTTGGTAGGGATAAATAAGCAAAGGAGGAACTACTTTACCAGAAGCTGAAAAAGTAAACATGGCAGTAATGGCAGACTTCGCCTTTCCCTTATCTATTTCATTACCATTTTTTGAACCAAGAGGAGCCAAAACCTTTGAATTTTTTGGGCATAATTGAAAATTAGTTTCGTCTCCAATAAATATTCTGTCTGGAGTTTTTAAAATGTCCAACACATTTTCTTCACTGAGAACACTCTCAATATTACTGAACCAATTCCGAATGTCCGCTTCACTATCACAGGAACTAGCTGCCGTGACTGCTTCTGCGGTGCGTTGTGTAATTTTAGGATGGCGACGAAGAAAGGCTTGATACCAACCAATACCAGGTAAATTATCTTTAAACGGATTTGGTCTATTGTTCTGCGTCAAAAATTCCTGCACACTTAGCTGAATATCTTCTTTTCTTCTCGGAAATCCTTTTTTACTGCAATCGATTATCCATTTTTCAAGCAGATCTTCCTCTTCTTTTGTTAATATTGGTGGGGGTCCTCGCTCAGCCTTATTAAACTTTGAGCTTAATTGAAACTGGATTGTCGCACGAGGAATTCCATATTTCTTTGCAGCTGCCTTTTTCGATAGCAATCCATTTTTCACATCATCCAATGCTGCTTGAAGAGCCTCAGGTTTATACCGCTCTTTTGGCATCCATGGCAGATTTAAAATCTGGAAAAAACATGAAGATATTAGGCGTATTTTAAAAGAATATGTTGTTTGGGGATCTATAAGATAAGTGCTTCATTTTATAGAAACAAAAGTGTAAACATTTAACAAGATTCTTCTATGGGCTTAGTAATTGGCATGCCAATAATTATATCTTGTCGCACTGCCAAGTACTGTGTTGATACAGTTATTGGCATGCCAAATCATAAAAATAACACCATGCCATCTACTGTAAAATGTTATATTTCTTAGAATTTGGTTGTTTTTTTTAACATTCCCATCTCAGTTTTGGTAAAAATAGCATAAAAATAGTAACAAATTTTGAATCTGTTAAAATTACAGTTGTTGGCACCTGGTGCCAACAACTAAAAAAGAACAGTTTATATTATACAGTAATTGGCAGTGGCGTAGCGAAGGGGGGGTCTGGGGGGTCCGGACCCCCCCGAAATATTAAAACATATTAAAAAATAACTAAGCATGGAGCAGGGGAAAGAAAGGAGATTACTCTTTTCTTTATCTTTATCATTACTCTTGTCTACGAGCATTAAATTATCATACCATTGTTAAAAAAAGGTTTGTCGTTTTGTTTAAGTTTAAATCATAAATTATCAAACGATCCGTTTGGGCTCGGCCGCTTGGGTAGTGTAGTGTAATGGCGGTATTTGTATAGCTGGCCGAGTTACGACTATGGACTGTCACAGTAAGTCTAGTTCGCACGCCAGCCGCTAGTGGTAACACGGATTCATTGTTCTACCCTGTCAGGTCGGTCTATTGTCCGCCATTACGATTACAGCTGAAGATTTGCTTGTGTTTGCGAAGATTTGCGTGTAGTTGAGGCTTGAGGTAGTGACCTCTGTCGTGTCGTCAGCTAATTAGCTAATTTGTACTTTCTAGTGACAGTGCCGGGATGTGAATTGTTCTTTTGTTGTTTGTTTAACGTTAAGTAATCAAGTTTTTATTGTACTTCTCACTTTTTTGCTTAATTGCTTCTTTTAAAAATGAGTAAGAGAACGATTGACCAGTTTTTTCAAACCAAAAACTTTAAAAACGGATTCGGAATTAAGTGAAAAAGTGGTAGTTTCATTGTTGCCACGAGAGATAGAAGAAACCACTGTTGGCTCCATAGAAGAAAAAAGCAGTACGCTTACTCCAACTCCGTGTTGTTCATCGTCTCGTGACCAATCCAGTACAAGTAGGCCTACAGAATCTCAAGTAAGCATTATTGGCCTAACCTCTGTAGATATTGGCGTAGTTTCTGACCTGTTATTTCACTCCAAAACAGAGTTTTCTAAAACTATGGGTTTGAAAAGTAAAGTACTAAACGATTTATTTTATCCAGATGAGAGTTTTGTTTTTCCAGTAACCGCCATCAACAATAAAAAATTAAAGTTCCAGAGCACCTGGTTTAAAAAGATTCAATTGGCTGGCTTATTCTAAGGCTAAGGATGGAACTTATTGTAAGTTTTGTGTGTTATTTGCCAATGAATTCACTGGTAAAGGCCAACACCAAAAATTGGGAGCCTTAGTAATTGTCCCTTATAGAAAGTGGAAAGATGCAATAGAGAAATTCACCTCTCACAGCAACTCTGAGTACCACAAATTTTCTTGTCTAGCTGCGGAAAACTTTATGAAGGTAGATTCTGGCCGAGTAGAAGACATCAAAGTGATGTTGGATTCGCAAAAGAAAAAAGAAAAAGAACAAAACAGAGCTTCACTCAAGCCTATAAATGACACAATTATATTCTGTGGAGAAAATGAGATACCCCTTCGGGGACATCGGGACAGTGGGCCACTGACGGCCGAAAAACCTTTAGAAAAGGAGGGCAAATTTCGAGCCTTGCTCAGGTACCGAGCAGTTACTGATGAAACTTTAAAAAAACACATTTTTAATAGTGCACGAAATGCAACCTATATTAGTCCTGAAGTTCAGAATGAAATTATTGACATTTGTGGACAACTCATACTGAAAAAAGTTGTTCAATCTGTAAATAGTGCAGATTGTTTTTCCATTTTAGGAGATGAAACGCTTGATGTGTCTGGAAAAGAGCAGTTTTCACTTTGCATCCGATACATTTCGAATGAAAACAAATCGATCCTGAAAGAAGACTTCGTTGCATTCACCCACATAACTGATTTGTCTGCTGAGAGCATATACGAAAATATTTTAACCATTTGTGCAAGTGTAGGTCTCAACATGGATAAAGTCATTGGTCAAGGGTACGATGGTTGTTCAACGTTTAGTGGGCATTTGTCTGGCGTACATCAAAGATTACGGGAATCACACCCCAAAGCTATTTATGTGCACTGTGTTGCACACCGACTGAATTTGGTTTTGAGTGACTCCTTAAACATCCCTTACATAAGGAATTGTTTGGGAGCTATAAATGAAGTGGCCAATATGATGAGAAATAATACTCAAAGTGGTGATATGCTAAAAAAACATATTGAGAATCTTGTACCTCAAACTCAAAAATTGCGCCTCCTTCGCCTGTGTGACACAAGATTCATCGAAAGACAAGATTCGGTCAATACATTTGTTGAAGTTTTTCCAGCCATCGTTGCTACTCTGCACGAGTTATCTACTTCTAGTAGAGTGATATCGTCTTCAGCTGCCAATCTCCTAGCCTCTGTTGAAAAAGGAAGTTTCCTTGTTGCAATCAATGGTGGTGTGTGAATTCATATTTAGCATCACTCTTCCTCTTTCAAAGTACCTCCAAAAACCTGAAAGTGACATATCGTCTGCCCTTAAATTTGCTGATGACACGGTTGAACGACTGAAGGACTTGCGTAGCCTGTCTGAAATTGAAGGTAGCAGTGATATTAAACAATTCACTTTGTTATTTGAAAAGGGCCTGAACAAATGTCTCAAGATAATTTTGGAACAGCAATTGTTGTGCCCCGGCAAGTGGGGAAGCAAACCAAAAGAGACAATCCCCCTTACTCTACTCCTGAGGAATATTATCGTCGGTCATTATTCATACCTTGCATCGATTCGTTGATTATAAGTTTGGTTGACCGGTTCGGGAAAAACAGAGATATTCTAGAAGCTCTAGATTGTTTACTCCCAAAGAATACAAAACCAACAAATATCCACAAACTGAAAACACTGAAACTGTTTTACGATAGTCAGTGGTCTAATTGTGAGGTCGAGGCAGAGTATATGCTGTGGAGTACGAAATGGAAAATGGAAAAGAATCTGAAATTCCCAAGAAAATCATGTCAGTTCTAGACACCTGCGACAAAAACTTCTACCCTTCTATCAACTACTTACTTCAGGGTAACTATTTATTATTATAAAACTAAGTAGGCCTATACAAATAGATTTTGGTAGTTTTGTTTGTTGGAACGATACATATTTTTAACACGGTTTTTTTTAGATACACTATTGAAAAATATTTAATTCAAAACTATTTATAAATACAAACAGTAAAAAAAATTTAACGAAAATAAAACTTTAAAAAATCTAAATAATCCCTAATGATTTCTGGTCGAAACTAAAAGAAATCAAATGGAAATAACTACTAATAACTTTTCTGTTGCAGGTGCTTGCTACATTACCCGTCTCAACAGCAGAGGTAGAGAGATCCTTCTCATCTCTCAAGAGAATTAAAAGCTACCTGAGGAATTCTATGAGTAATGAACGATTAAATGGGCTTGCTCTACTTATCAATTCACTATCCAGCTCCAATCAACAGTGACGAAGTTATCGATGAGATGGTCAGAAGTGGAAATAGGAGATTAGTGCTGTAACTTATTATTGTATTATTTTGTTAATTATTCCTATTCATTACATAATGTAAAAAGGTTATAAATATATTTTAATCAATACTATACACTGTTGTTTTTTTAGCCTTACTCATCTCTTTGACAGAGTTTGAACCTCCGGACAAACTTCAACACTATATTTATGTTGTTGTCATATATAAAAATCATGAATTTAAAAAAGATGTATTTGAAAGATGAAGTTTTTTTTCGATTACGAAAAGTGTTAAAATTAATTTAAAACCCTATATTTAGTCTTCTGATTTTCAAAAATTTTACCGAATGGGGTACCCTCAGTCGTTCAACCGTGAGATCAGGCAAATTCAAGTGCAGATAATATGTCACTTTCACGTTCTTGGAGGTACTTTGAAAGAGGAAGAGTGATGCTAAATATGAATAAAATCTTTCATCGGTGACTGCTCTGTACCTGAGTAACGCTCGAAATTTACCCTCCTTTTCTAAAGGTTTTTCGGCTGTCAGTGGCCCACTGCCCCGATGTCCCCAAAGAGGTATTTCATTTCCTCCACAGAATATGATTGTGTCAATTATAGGCTTGACTGAAATTCTGTTTTGTTCTTTTTCTTTCTTCTCCTGTGAATCCAACTTCACGTTGATGCCTTCTATTCGGCCAGAGAATCGACCTTCATAATGTTTTCAGTAGCCATACATGAAATTTGTGTGGGTACCCAGAGTTGCTGTGAGAGGTGAGCTTTTCTATTGCGTCTTTCCTGTTTCTATATGGTATAGTTACTAAAGCTCCCAATATTTTGGTATTTGCCTTTACCAGTGAACTCATTGGCAAATAACACACAACACAACCCCAGGATCCCCCTGGTTTGGACCCCCCCCCGCCGAACGAAATTCCCTGGCTACGCTACTGGTAATTGGCACCCCCATTGTTCTTTTAATTTGAGGTTATGTGCATTGAAAACGTACTAAATAGATCTTCGGTACCTCAATATAAAAGGGTAACTGAAATATTTACCAATAATTGTAGGGTGTGTCAGCTAGGAGAGAGTTCCTGTAACAACATTCTTAACGATTTATTAAAAAAGAGATGTATTTTACATATCTTTTAATATTGCAGAACAGCTAACATAACCTATAATATTGAAGCTGAGAACACTGAAACCACATGGCAAACTCTACTGCAATACAATAACAAAGCAGAGGGAACCAGTTTGGCCAACCCTAAAGGTTATAAAACTGAAAAATTCCCACGGGGTGACAACTACTGTAGCTGTGACAATAATTGGTCTGGTTCACCCTACCTGAAGCAACTTTTGAGCAGACGCTGACTACGTGATAGTCCCATGTCAGTCTTCTATCAAGGTACATCCCAAGGAAACCTGACGTATTTCTGCCTCTTCTAAGAGAGTGTCATCCGCCAATCCACTACAGGGATATTCGTGTTCTTGGTGCCGGAGACAAAAGTTAATCACGTTGGATTAGCAACTGTTTGCTTCAAATTTATATAAACAGCTGTCACTCTTATCGTGTGAAGTTGACTCTGATTTGGGCAGTCGTGAACCGGTTGGCTATGTAAAAAAATCGAAAAATGTGTATAATGGTCCTATATTAATGTCCTAATGTATAAATTAAAAAAGAGGAGTCGTAGCTAATTATGAAGTTGCATAAATCGTTTTTATAGTTAATACCATCGTGTTTTGGTATCATTTTTCTTATTTTTTCTATACTTTTCAGGAATACTCTAATAAGTTAAAATTCCGTGACGTCGCACAAAAAAGTTAACCAGTGCAGAGATAACGGCAATAGATGACTCATCACTGGAACAGCTGTGCCGAGGGGGTGAGTGTTTAAAGGACGGCGGGCCAGTCACAGGTGTATACAGAGCGGGCCAGTACACAGAGAATAATTATTTCTTATTTTTGAATTTGTAGTCAAATTAGGTTGAAATAATTTTAAAATTACTCATTTTTATAGTTTAAATATTTGTAATCACAAAAAATACAATTATTCAATACAGTATTGAACTTCCGATAGCTGAAAAAAATACTTCAAAAAAATACTAAAATACATAAATTAAATCTTTATATGCAAAACAAGCAAACTTTGAACTACAAGCTCTTGAAAAACACTTGTTTACCCTTTGTTTTACATAAAAAATCGAGTAATTTTTAAAATTATTGAACTTAAAAAGAGCACAAAGTTACAAAAGTAATCGAAAAGTATAGCAAACTTATTAAAAACAAAATCATGAAAACACATTAACAACATTAAATCTAATTAGTGAAGATATCGTTTTTAAACTTATATTCGGACACATTTAATATAAATGAAGTGAACTTACTCAATAGTATCATAAAATGGGAGTGGCCGTTTACTTGTTCTACACGTGCTCCCAATTTCGTTTCAGCTATTTGCCTTACCTTTCCAGTATAAATTTGGAACTGTGAAATATACCCATTCTCATTGGCACGAACCCAACCTTCATAGCCTCTCTTGATAGGATTTTTTGGGAATATACTGTTTTATACTAGAGCGCCCTTTGAAGCGGATCATAGACTCTTCTACACTTTGGAATTCTAAGGGGTGGTAGCATACAAAAAATGATTCTTCTAGCTTCTTGAGAAGAGGTCGTACTTTGAATAGCTTATCTTACCCATCCTCGCCTTTCCTTGGCATGTTTTCATTATCATTTAAATGTATATTTGACAGTAGCCACTCAACCCGTTTTAGGGTCATTATAGAAAATATAAACTGATCCCTAACCGCATTATCTGAAGACCGATAGTCTCTATATGATGGTAATCCTTTTATTCCCATGATCATACTGATACCCGGAAATGTCATTATTTCATATTTACTTGTAAATTTGAAACCGCCCCTCCAACTTTTTTTCGAGTGCAATTTAAATTAATTTGCTAAACTATTTTGTCTAATAACTTATGTGGAAAGAGACACAAATAATAATCTAAAGGTGTTTCTAACTCTTCAAAAAGGCTAGGGCCAACTTGAGGGTCAAACGCATGTTCAGACTCAAAAAATACAAAGCGAATTTTGAAAAATATGCAATGGTTAAACATGAACGTTTATTAAAGGACACAACTTTATAAAATGTTAAGTATTAAAAAACGTTCCCAATAATCAATATTAACCTTCAAGTATAACACCTATTCTTGATATACATAAATATAACCCTGGGGTCTACTAGACCCCAGTTTTTGAAAAAAAAAAAAAATTGTATTTGTTTTTTAAATGTTTTAATATATAAAATTAATGTTTGGACTTTTCTCTACATGATTTTTATATTTTAAAGTGTATTCTTACATTTTATAATAACGTAAGAGGGTTAAGAAAAAAAACTACAATTTTTTAACAAAAAATGTATACTTTTGCAAAATTAAAAATATTTTGACATTTTAATTAACTTATAAATATGAAACATATGTGTTTTAATAAAGCAAAGAACATACTTTAAGATAGTGTAGATAAAAATTTAATAATGTATATTTGTTATCTCACACTAACCTTTGAAAATAGTCTTAAATTAGGTAAAATTATTTGGAAAATTTGAAAAATTATTGAAATACAAAATGAAAAGTGTCCTGTCTTTGCCTTGCCTCGTAATTAGAGCACTCTTTGCATATAACACCTCGATGTTCATCACACATAGCAGCATGACATAAAGAACATTGGAGTTTTTGTTTTTCACGGTCCTTAGAGCTGTGGGCAAAATAAGCATCTTTTGTTTTTTTCACAGGTCCTGGTTCACCATGCTCTTCTTGTCCTGTCCAGGAATATAAGAATTTCCCCCGAATGGCCAGTTTCAATCCTCTTTGAAGAGATGTAATTTGTAATCTCTCATGGAAAAATGGCCTGTTTAGGCTTAAGGCCAATGTTTTCAAATAAGCCCCTCCGTTTCAATTTCGGATTTTGTACAATCATATTGTACAAAATCATTGAATTTATGCCAGCCTGATCAAAAATCTCATCGAAATATCGTAAAGGCCAGCGATTTGTCTTCCTGCAAAACTGTATAGCTATGGCATAATTGATCAAAACGTATCTGTTCCACCTTTTGTACTGTTTTTAAAACAGAACAACCTCTGGTTTGTTTGTTACTTTCCGTCCAACCATGGCAGTCCGATGAGCATTGAAAGCAAAAGCACGTTTTTCTTTTCTTTTGGGACTATAACCTCCTGAAGACCCAGTGTGCCTTATTTTTAAGGACGTGTACATAAACTGTATTGAGTCCTAGAAAAATATATGGTTTTAAAGTAGATAAGACCAAATGTACTCTATTTAGGGCATATATTTTAAATCAGCTGAGACCTGAATTTTTTTTGTTTTATTTCTGGTTTATTTATCACAAACCACATTAACAACAACTTATTTAAACACGAAAAAATACTCAAAAAATTTTCAATATATTATAAAGTACAATTATTTATGTCCTATAAAAAGCACATCCGGTCCTAATATGGTTAAGGTGGAAAGTGAATGAATCTACATGTTCTGAACTATTTTATTTCTCAATTATAAACAATCTTTTACTTCTGTATGTATAGTTACTGGTTTATTTTTGATGGAACTGAAAGAAGCAGTTTTTTTTTTTTTTTTTTTTTTTTAAGCAAAGGAAAACATTGCATTTTGCGCAATAAATAGTGCTCTTCAGCTTGCACTTTGGCGTTCTGCATCTTTGTTGTTGCCCTTCATGAACCTTAGGTAGGTGCTTTGCACCCTTTGTGCGCACAACTGACGAAGGTAGGGACTTTTTTCTTCCCATCCCCCTTCCAAAACGATAACATCTTCTTCCCTGAATCGTCTTCAACAAACGCTTCATTGGGCTCACAATTCTTGTTGATAAGGCGTATCCCAAACATCAGCTTGATGTCCTAATGTTGAGGAATATCCCTGTTTTCAAATCCCCGTTCTTTCTTGTGATTTCCTCATTCTGTAGCCAGGCATTTTACTATGGCCAAATCAACAAAATATGCAAAATGCACCTTACTTGTCCACTTTTTTGTTCTAGACCGGGGAAGGACAGTACGACACATCCTATCTGGGGGCTAGGTTACGCCTCATATTTAGTTTATCTGCAGTTTCTATAAACCTTTGTTGTGTGATTTCCTACATAACTCTTTTCTTTCTTCTTTACATTTTTAAAACAGTACATTCTGGATCTGACTTTCATGCGTTGAAGCAAAACTGGCTTTATGATCAACAACTTGAGCGCTTGAATAACTTGTTTCCCTAACTGTAACGTTGAGTAGTGCTCTGTTTAGTTTTTTAAAGTAAATGCTGGTTCAATCATTAAATCATTGTTTTTAGGCACCGATTTTTTTCAGTGTCCTTGAGCATTGATTCTCCTACTAATAAGTCATCTTGTCTAATCTTAACAGTTAGAAAGTCATCGCTATCATATAAATTCGGATGGCAGAGAATAATGATCGTGACAGGATAATTTAGCACCGTGCTTCCACTAAGACGAAAAGCTTGATTGACAATCTAAGGAATCGTCGTTGGTTATGACTTGATAGAATCCTGATTACATTATTATACCATTAGAGTTAGCCAAAACAAAAACTTTGAGCCCTACAGGATTTGGTTTGTTGGGGACATACTGTTTTAGACTACAAGTGCCAGAGAAAGGTATCATCATTTCATATATACAGATATCTTTTTCTCGAGGTTGATTCCATGCATCCCCTGTAAAACTCTGTTAACCAAAGGACGTATTTTCCAAACACGGTCACTTTGTCTTGCTTCATTGGAAATATCATTGTCAACACTACCTTTATTGATTTTCTAATAGAAAGAAGCGATCTCTCGTCATAGAATTACTAATTATGGGAATTTTATAATCTTTCTCCCAAAACATTCGTTATTTTTGGGACTGGAGAGATGACATACACAATTGATACCAATCCAAACTTTAAGTTCTTCTAAACCTTAATCCTAAAGTCCTTACCAGTGGAGTGGACATAAGTTTGATTGGTTTATTCTACCATTATCTTTAGAAAGTCGTCATCCTAAAACCAAGTTGCATTACAGCTTTCAGGCATGTAAGCTGGTTTGTTGAGGTGGATTGGTTCAGGCTCAAATTTATTTCCCTTTCCTCCATTTTGGGGCCTTCAGGTTTTTTTCTTCTCTGACTTACGCTTTGCTTTTGGTATTTGGTATTTGCTGAAACAATAACAAAAATTATTAGTTTTTATTGGAAAGGTAATTTTAGTGCAAAGGGGTTTGGACAAACTTTAAAACTGAAACTATAATAAAAATACATGGTTTCAATTCAATAAGTTTTAATTGGACTATTAATTTTAGTTTAAGTAATCTTGGTACCTTTTTCCTTTCTGAGATGTTGTAGGCTGTTCTTCTTCACCACACAGCTACTGGTCAGAATTCTAATCCCATTTCAGGTTCATAGGTAGGATCTTCATCCACATATCATCTACATCGATATCGAGCAGGTGTTTCAACATTTCCATACTTCGACTTTGTAGCATTCAGGTCCAATCATCCTGACCTCCCATCTTCATAATCTGAAACTATCTAAATTGAGCTCATTCAGGTATTGTTTCATCGCCAACTGCCAAAAAAAATTTCTAAATTTAGTATTTTACTAATAATTTCTCTATTTTGTTTGGTTTTTGTAAAACAACGGGGAAAATAGTTTATTTTGTTCAAATAACGATTTCAACTAGGTACTGTGTATAAAAAGATTTACAATTACTTGGCTAATTATTATTGTTGAATAACAACTAAACAATGCTGTGCTGTTTTTTAAGGGAATAACTGAATTGTCAATAATAGTATTTGAGACCGCAGCATGGTGCACATTATTAGCACATGTGTAATTATAAATGGATAAACTTATAGAGATTCGATTGTAGCATTTTTTTTTAGGAACATTAATACATTATTCCAAAAAAACTTCATTGAAAAATTGTATTATTTATGATTTTCTTTATATGACTTTACTAAAGTTCATTACTTAGATTAAATGAATATTTAATGCTAAATAAACATATCTCTATAGTTATTTCGTGCTTCTTACCTCGATATTAAAAATGAAGGTCTGCAGAGTTACGACGTGCAGCCATGATTTCAGGTACTGGTGACTCATATAACTGAGGCTTGACTGGCTTGATGACGCGTCATCCAGATTGGCGGGAAACCGGCTCTGGACAGTATAGTACCAATCCTCTGCCATCGCAAACAGAGCTAAATTTTCCTTTAACTTTTTTTTACTGATGTGTGCTAAAAACAGCAGATTTAGGCGTTTGTCTCATCAAATTGAGTTTTTTATCCAGGAATCACTTGAGGTGCATGGTTATGTGCTAAAAACAGCAACATTAGGCCCTAATTGACAAAAAACTACCTTTTTTCCCAGGTCTCAGGAGGATAAGAAACTAGTGTCTTATTATGATCAAAAGCAAAAAGGACTTTTGGCCTGCAGGTTTGGGAGCTAAGAATGAGGCTGGAATCCTCAGTTTTGTTGGCCACGCAAGGTTCCAACCATTGTCCAACTGATAATCTGTTAACATCAAGTTCAATAACGGCACTGACGTGAACCAGTTATCGGTTGTGATGTTCCTATTTTGTTCCTGTGGATTAGTTCAGATTTTCCTATCATAGTATGTAGGCACTGGTTCCTTATTGTTAGTTTTTACTACTCCTATGTGAGGAATAGCATTGACCATGTAGCTAGTTTTTGAGTCATTCATCATTAAAACTTTTAGGCCATACCTGTCTGGTTTTGACTTTATGTACACTCTAAAAGAACAGCGTCCACGAAAACCCAACAACTGTTCATCTATCGTGCAATATTCACGTGGGGTGTAGTACTCTTTGCAGTGTCCAATAAATCTATCCCACATAAATCTTATAGCTGCTAAACGATCATTGACTAATCGTTCTTATCTTGTCATTTTATCATCAAAGCGTAAACATATACATAAAAAACGAAACCTTGGCAAGGACATTGTGGCTCTGTAAATTGAAAAACCTAACTCGACTGACCAGAGCTCTTCCAGGTTTCGTCTAGAATCTCTGTGCACTCCAGACAGATATAGTAGCCCTATGAAAGAAAGTATTTCATTTTTAGAAGTATTGCAATGGTAAGACTGTTTTAGTATATTTTGAACTTGCCTAGCTATTTCATAATTTGTTCTTAGTGTTATTTCTTCTATTATTATGTCATCTAATAGAATATTCCATGACTCATATGCTGTACTTACTCGCTTTGCTGCTCCTTTTGCTCCAGGCAAATGCAATACTAAATTCCTCTGTGGAAGCCTTCCTCTTCTCTCAGGTTCTTTGGTTCACCATGCATAAGGAAACTTTTTACTTCTTCCAAGAACTGTGTGCACATTTCTTTGCCTATCATTAATTGCACTACTTCCACTAGCTTCTTCCTCTTCATTTCTTCCATCATTGTCATCAGCACTAACTTCGTCAGAATAATTACTTTCTTCTAAGACATAGTTTGGGTCTAATTCACTATCGTCACTTCCATATAAATCTGACAACGTATCATCCCCTTCGTCACTTTCTTCTACTAACAAATCTTTTAAAGTGTCCGAGTTATCAGCTAAATTTGACATTTTATTACAAAAATATAATACACGAACAAACAAAAACAACACATGTAAATATAACACTGAGGTTCACTGGACCCCACAACAACTTGAACTACTCACTACACTGACAGCAAACGACTGAGACGTGATTTGGACAATCAAGAGTATAGGCAGGTGTACCAACAAAATTTACATGGGCGCTAAATATCCCTATTAGGTTTTATACCTTAGAAAAAAAACGCCGAAAAATTGAGTGGGGTCCAGTAGTATAATTCATATACTCGTAGTATAATTTAACTACAAACTGTGCCTTATATTTATACAGACATATAAACATGCCAATAACTATATCTTGTCCCACTGCTAAGTACTGTGTTGATACAGTTATTGGCATGCCAAATCATAAAAATAACACCATGCCAACTACTGTAAAATGTCATACTTCTTAGAATTTGGTTGGTTTTTTAACATTCCCATCTCAGTTTTGGTAAAGATAGCATAAAAATAGTAACAAATTTTGAATCTGTTAAAATTACAGTTGTTGGCACTTGGTAACTGAAAAAAGAAATAAAAAAAAAAAAAAAAAAAAGGGTAACTGAAATATTTACCAATAATTGTAGGGTGTGTCAGCTAGGAGAGAGTTCCTGTAACAACATTCTTAACGATTTATTAAAAAAGAAGATGTATTTTACATACCTTTTAATATTGCAGAACAGCTAACATAACCTATAATATTGAAGCTGAGAAACACTGAAACCACATGGCAAACTCTACTGCCAATACAATAACAAAGCAGAGGAACCAGTTTGGCCAACCTAAAGGTTATAAAACTGAAAATTCCCATGGGGTGACAACTACTGTGGCTGTGCCAATAATTGTCTGGTTTACCCTACATGTACAGGCTTAGGCCGTTTGATTTCATTCAAAATTTCCTGTTCTAAGAAGTCAGGTTCCCGTCTTTAACACTTTTGCCCAGGAGGTTTGGTCACTTTCTTCTGTTGGTTATCTGATACATAAGCACATATTACTTGTGAATCAGTTGGAAGAACCGAATTAACATTTAACTCTGTTTGTGAAGGATATGGAGATTGAATTTGTGCATCAGTCATATCATCACTTACATCTTCTAGTTGCAGATCCTGAGTAAAGTTACTTATGGTGTCATCTTTTTGGGCAGACTTCAGTAGAAACTGTAAGTGTTCAGCGTAAATATAACTCTTTTTTTGCCGCTTGTCCACTTTTTTTTTTTGGAGATCGTATGAAAGCAACCCTTATGTTTTCCCATCTCTTCATTATAGCATCGCCTGAAACAAGAATCATTTCGTAACGTTCTGACTGTATAAACCGTCACTTACTACCCTTCTTTACAGGTAGAAAGCAACAAAAAATATATTCATGGCAGCAACCTATGTGTGTTCAAATGTATCTGTGTGCGTGTGTTTGTGTTTTGCATACCTGTATTATAGTCATATTTATTGTTACAGGTATCTGGCATCAGGAAACACATTGACAGATTTGCACTACTCATTCCGAATTGGCATTTCTACATTAAGCAATATCATTCAAATTGTATGCAGTAAAATATGGGATGTATTTCGTGCTGAATATCTCAAAGAAATGAAACACCAAGACTGGGAAGAAGTTGCAGATGAGTTTAAAAGAAAGGCAAATTTTCCAATGTGCTTAGGTGCGATAGATGGCAAGCACATTCGGATACAAAATTTTCCTCATGCTGGATCAATGCATTTCAACTACAAAAAGTTTTATTCTATAGTCGTGCTAGCAATTGTAGATGCCAATTACAAATTTGTGTATGTTGATATCGTTGCCTATGGTAAGGATTGTGATTCTTCCATTCTTCAGTGTACAGAATTTTGGAGAAGGTTGACTCTTGGAGAACTAGACATTCCTGAGCCAAAGGGTCTTCCCCCTAGAGGTATAAAGGCACCATATGTTTTTATTGGTGACAGTGCGTTTGCTATCCACGAACACATCTTGAAGGAGTTTTCTAATAACAATATGAGTGTTAAGCAACGTGTTTTCAATTACAGACTACACCGAGGGCGCATGTATGTTGAGTGTGCATTTGACATCCTCAGCAATAAATGGAGGATCTTCCATAGACCTTTAAATGTTTATAAACAATTTTCTAAAAATATTGTCAAAGCTTGTGTGGTTTTACACAATATAGTTCGACTTAGAGACGTGGGAGGACAAGATGATGAAATGATAGTTGCAGGATCTCAATTTCGAAACTTAATCAGGAAGACGAAGCAAACAGGAAAAACTGGGAAAGGTGTTCGCACGAATTTTGCCAACTATTTCATGAGTGATGAAGGCAAGTTACCTTGGCAGTTATCAAAAATATAAGCCTGTTTGAACTAACTGGATTATTGTCGAACAATCTACATACAACAATGTACTCAGAAAAAAATATACAATAAAAATTGTTGGTACTTACCGACTTTTTTCTTCTCTTCCGCATTTAATGTTTCGTATCCATCTTCTAGGTATTCGAATATTTCCTTCCAACTCCTTTGGCGCAGAATTTTATTTTTGTTTCCCTCATCACTTTTATCCCATAAACAAGGCTTGGTCTCAATTAGTTCTATCAGAGTTACTATGTCATACTTAAACATACTCATGCTAAAAACTTTACTAGGACAGCAGGTAAAGCAACACACAGTAACAAATTGTAGGGCGGGTTAACTGCAAAAATAATATAACACAAGACACAGCAGGTTTGCACTCGAGCCACTAACACACTGTTCTAACACGGACGGTATCGGACCGACGGTAGTGGGGCAGGTGGTGCCCACCGACATGTCGGCACCGACACCGACCCGGCGCCGACATACTGTCTAGTCTGAAAGCGCTCCGTAATAATACATGGTATTTTTTATCCAATGTCGGGCCGACATCGTGCCGATATCGTGTCGGTGTAATGTCAGCTAGTGTGGAAACGGCCATAGTAGAACCGTTATCTGTTATCCAAAAATCTATTTTGAAGACAGGCTTTCGTAAGATAAAAATGTTTTCATCCGACTTACTTTTTCAAGAAACAGGTGTTTTCACCATAAGACATATATTCATTAAAACTCTTCTAAATTTCATTTTTCATCATTCCGATTTAATATCTACTCCTATTTCACATAATTACAGAACAAGAAATGCCTTGAATGTTGGTGTCCAAGTCCTTAGAACGGTTAAATCTGTAAACAATACGAATTCCTTCTACCTTGCAAATGTTTTGTATCGCAACATACCGAGGGAGATAAGGGATCTACTTGGCACCGTCAGTCTCAGTGTGTACAAAAAGCGTGTCTATGCCTGGTTGTTAGGGACCAACTGAGATTACGCGGGGGACTTCCTCAAGTCAATCTACACCTGAAAACACGATTACTTCTATGCTTTACTTCCGTAACTAATACTAATTTACTTGACTCCATCCAATGGCATCAAACCCTCATAAGTAACTAATATATATTTTAAAATTAAAAACTCATGGTACTCACTTACTTTCTTTATTTGAATAATCTATTTTTATTTTTCACTGTTATAGGAATATGTCTTCTTTTTTTAATGGTTTTTTTCTATGTAATAGTCAGTATTTAACGAATTATTATTATTTTTGTTTAGTATAGAATATACATTTTTGTTATTTTTTTCCAATTAAAAATTATATGCAAGTACCTTTCTAAGTTAAATTGTAATGTAATGTTCATTTGATTAGTTTTACGCATAGGCATAAAAAAGCCAATGTAAAACTTCCTTTTCTTATATATTAAGTTGTTATCTTGAACCTTTGTAAACTTAAAAGGGAAATAAATTGATTTTCTTTCTTTCTACTACATTCAAAGATTTCAAATTTCATTTCCTTGACACTTCAAAGCAAGAGTGAGTTACACATACATTTCGGTGATTTGGTTGCTCCGATGTGTACGGCCGATCCCACTTGGTCACAGTCCCTCTTGCAGCAGCGTTGTGATCCAGGCAGACGTTTCAGATAGATGATTTAGTCCATGAAACTCTTCCCTCCATCGAATCCGTCCATAGAATTCCTATAGCTGTGTGACACTATAGCCGGCACACCGTTGCAGTTTTCCAGAACGAATCTAACGATTAGACTGGGT
This sequence comes from Stictocephala bisonia, assembly GCA_035578905.1. Classification (NCBI taxonomy): domain Eukaryota; kingdom Metazoa; phylum Arthropoda; class Insecta; order Hemiptera; family Membracidae; genus Stictocephala; species Stictocephala bisonia. The sequence goes on along the minus strand of JAQJVL010003195.1, from coordinate 13,614 downwards.
GAGAAGTCCTTGCATTTTATTGATAAACTCACTCCCTCTGTGGCCAATCTCGCGTGTTGTATACAATCATTTGCCATGTAAACGTCCAGCACAAACACGTCTGGTGACTCAGAAACAGGCTCGGTCTCTTCATCTCCTTGTTCATCCATGTACCAAGGCGTCGGCGAGTCTGATGCTTCTTTAATACCGTCATCGATTTGAACGCTGGGTGTAGCACAATATTCCATCGTAGCTGTTGAGATGACTGATCGTACAATGCTAGTTCACGGGTTTATATAGATATTTTTTATTCACTACCCGTTCACTTTTGGGAAGCTGGTGTGTTTAATTCGATTTGGCTATGCGGCGGATTCCCGATTCGTATGTCTTTGCTACCTATCGGGTTACCGACCGGCTATAGGTTAAAAAAAGAATCGGATCCGAGACTCGATCTGATTCCTATTTCTTTGTTGGATATGTACTCTTAGTTGTACAGTGAGCTAACTAGTAAGTCTCTCCACTTCGGTTGTGGATTTCTCGCCTCGAACATTTTATAAAGTTTCGCGAATGACTGTACCAAACGAAATAGAAAGTAGACACACTGACCGACTGGCCCAGTAAAACATTCTGGAGAATTACTGCGTGATGGCTGTAAAAATGTAGACGCACTGTTCGACGGGTCCGGTAAAACTTTCTTGAAACTTCTTGCGAGATATGTTGAATGCACATGACTAAGATTTGGTAAATGTACAGGGTGTCCTATAAGTAAAGTGCCAAACTCTGGGAGATGGTTATATGTGTCAAAATATAGAGAAAAAGAAGAATAATTTTTTTCCAAATACGCTTTGTTTACCAGATATCCGCCATTTTGAATTTTTTACAAAATAATTGTTATCTTTAAATTTTTCCAACCGATCTTTATAAAACTCGGTAAGTATGTTAAAATAACAGTGACCTACTGTAGAAAAAAATTCAACTTTGTCCAATTTAAAATTTCAAAATGGCGGCCATTTAAACTTTTAAACCAAAATGGCGGAAAAACGGTAAAGAATAAAAAAATTCACTATGAACAATTGTTTTTAGACAATTTTATTTCTAATCTGTCAACACAATAAACATGACAATCGGACAAAAAATAACCGAGATACATTGAAACCATTTATTGAGTGACAACACATCATGGTATTAAAAAAAATGAGAAAACTAATTAAACACAAAATAAAATCTTAACACAAGATAGCTTTTTAAAAGTTATCAATTACAACAAATGTTCCATGTGTCCTCCATTCATTTCTATGACACAATTCAACCTCTTTGTCATAGACACCCTCATTCTTTCAAATACCCCAGGCTTTTGTCTTATCACCTCGCAACCTGCTACAATTCGTTCCCTTAAATCCTCAATATTGTCAACAGGGGTATGGTACACAAAAGATTTTAAATAGCCCCATACAAAAAAATCCAGGGGATTAATGTCAGGAGACCTGGCAGGCCATGGGATGAGCCCCCCCGCCCTATCCATTGTTTCCAAACACTTGATTTAAATGTCGCCTTACATCCAATGAAAAGTGTGGTGGTACACCGTCTTGCATAACCACATATTGTTTCTCAAATAAAGGGGTAAGTTGTCTAGCAGTTTTTCCATAAACCCTCAACAGCCTCAAAATCATCATGAATGGCATTGACGACAGATTGAACATTATGATCCTCTGCCAAATCCTCTTTATTACTTTCATCCTCAATCAGGCCTAGGTCTATTTCCATTTCATTATTCTGCACTAGTTCTACAGGATTAGGCCCTCCAGCATCATATTCGCAAGGGAAATCTATTTCCGTATTTTCACCAGTTATATTACCCTCTACGTACCTTACGCTTTCCTCACTACCAGTATCACTGTCACTGGATGGCTGATACTCACTACCTCCGTCTGAAGAAAACAAATCACTTTGATCAGAGTCATCGCCAATTTGTTCACTAATCATTCGGTCTATTTCACTGTCTGTTTGTAAAATAGATGACGATTTCACATGTCTTCTTTTACGATCCATTAATTCACTTATAAGCTGCAAGCCATAAAAATCTTCTCCACACTAAACCACGTTGATAATTTGAGATTAATGTTGTATGGGAAGACGGAACGAAGTGAGTATGAAAACAAAAAACAGCAGTTTAGCCAACTGTATTGTGACGTCACTTATCGTCATAGCCACAGACCAAGCGACTCAGATAGGCGTCGAGTATTACCGTAGACTAGTACATGCTGAGCAGAGCTTTAAAATAGACTGTAGAAGAGAAATGTTCAATCGATTACCATAGTGACACAGACGCAAATATGCGTCGCTGGTCTATACTTAAGGACTGCCGGACGCATATGTGCCGCGGTATGTGCGGAAGAACAGGGCGGTGCAAATATGCGTCGCTGGTCTACACTGAGAGAAAAAACATTAACATTGCAGTGGTGAACGTGTTATACAGTACAAACTTGATGGCGCTTACAGGGTCAGCAAGGCTTTTGATGTAGACCCTGCTGCACTCTTATTGAAGTAGCAATTGCCCTGATCGGCTACCTAGAGTAGACACATCCGGATACTCAGGAGCCATCGTAACCACAGAACTGTCTGTCTGTTTCTCTCATGAGTTCCTGACCTATGTTGGCAAGGTCAGGATACTGTGCGGCAATAATAGCGGGTTTAAAGATTGACCCAAAGGGGTCAACTGCCAAGTTAGCGACTAGGTTGGGGATGCTCACATACTGGTCTAAGGGGACCATGGTCATTACAAGAAGAGGTCTACCCTGATATTCTTGTATGGATCTATGGTAAGCCAGCCTGTGAGTGCAGGACTGGCCTTGGGCTCGTTCTATCACCCAGTTTAATAAGTTTAATGCAGTGTCGTTCAGACTTGGGTAGACAGATTTCAGGAAATTAGATATGACACCTACATCCAATCCCTGCTTTACATAACGTGTTGTGAATGCTGTTATTGTTTCTCTTGTAACCTTGTCATCAATAGCCAGATCCGGGTACTGCGTTGTCACTCTCTTCAATCGTGACTGCAACCAAGAATCTATCCGTTGCTCAAACGTTGCATTCTGTGAGCTTATGATGCGATAGTTGAAGGCATGCAAAGAGGATTGGCAGAGATGATATTTCAGAACCGCTAATGCAGGAGGAACCACAACACCGGATGGGAGAACCATCTCACTCATTTCTTGGGGTACTGTTCTCAGTCTATTGTAAGTGGTCTGCAGAGCTGCGTCCAAGGTGTTTATGGCAGTGGGGTTGTGCCGACAAGAGGTTATTGATTCTGAGCTGCGCCTCGTATTGCTGTACGACCGGATCAGCGGCATCAGGAACCAACCATGACGCATTAAGTTCAGCCCAGATCTTAGACTTGGCGTAGTTGTCAGTGTTTACTGTTTGGTTTATGCTCAGAATGGTGGATATCGCTGATGCCATATCTAGGTGGCCATCTAGGCTAGGTGGGCCAAACTACACACAGTTACTTTGCAATACGCTTTGTGTAACTAATTAATAGACTTTAAACTCTGTGCAAATATTTACAGGTTTTAATTAATGTTTACATCGGGCTAAGAAAAAAATAATGATACTGGAACTTTATTTATACGACCGAGCCAAATTAAAATATTTTTATTAGTAGTTTGTTATTTTTGCTGTGATACTTAAAGGATTTCCTGTAATTATTTAAACTAAAGTAATCTTTTCCCATTATTTTATTCTAAGTAAGGTTTCTCCGAAATTTGTTTGAAAATTACTGCTGAAGTTTATTTATACGATACAAAAGTAAGTATCGTTTTGATATAAAAAAACAAAAAGTAAATCTTTTCCAAAAATAATTTTACACTTGAAAAGCCATACTTTACTCCTCTACATAATTCCCATAATATTAAGGCACTTATTGTATCATGGGACCAGCTTTTGTATGCCATCATCAAAGAAGGTTGCCGCTTGATTAGACAACCACTGCTTCACAGTCGTTTTTACTTCGTCATTATCGGAATGGCGCTGCCCCGCCAGATGCGTCTTCAAGTGCAGAAACAAATGGTAGTCGCTCGGCACTAGATCGGGACTGTATGGAGGGTGGTCTAATTGTTCCCAGCTAAAAGAAGTGATAAGGTCTTTCGATTTGCTGTGTATGGACGGACATTATCGTGGAGCAAAACGACACCTGCATTCAGCATGCCACACCTTTTGTTTTGAATTGCGAGGCGCAGTTTTTGTAAAGTCTCACAGTACGCAACTGCATTGTTCGTGTCATCGTGAGGCAACAAATCGAACAGCAACACACCCTTTCTGTCCCAAAACACAGTGCTCATGATTTTCTGAGTAGAAATTGTTTGCTTGAATTTCACTTTCCTAGGGGATGATGAATGCCGCTGTTCCATTGATTGCTGCTTCGATTCCGGTGTAACGTAGGCTACCCATGTTTCTCATTGCCTGTGACAATATGGCTTAAAAAATCATCCCCCTCGTTACTGTATCGCTTGAGGAAACTCAATCCACTGCCCAATCTTTTGGTTTTGTGCTCATCAGTCAACATTTTTGGCACCCAGCGTGAACACAGTTTCCGATAATTTAAACATTCGGACACAATTTTGTAAAGAATATTTCTTGAGACGGCAGGAAATGTTTCAGCTAAAGACGAAATCGTGAATCGTCTGTTCTCTTTCAATTTTCAGTCCACTTTTTTTTTAATTAGATCATCAGTAATGACTGAAGGTCGCCCAATTTGTTCCTCATAATGAATGTTTGTGTAGATAATGTTTTCACCATACACTTAACTGATTTGGCGAAGAATGTCAACTGCTTTGAAGCCTTGAGCACAAAGAAACCGTTTTACAGCACACACTTCGCATTCGGCGGGATTCACAATAGGTGAAGTCATTTTAAAATCACGCAATCAGATGTAGACTCAATTGGATGGTTCCGTATTGGCGTCTGAGGCTTCCCAACAGATGTGGCTACACAGCGTGCATGCGCTAAACGGTGACCGCAGAGCTGTGGCGGGGTAATTTAAAAACAGTACTTACTTTTAAAACACGTCTCTTATTAAAATTATAATAATTGTGTTGGTGAATGAATACTACTGTAATTTCGCTAAAACAAAGTACTACAATTAATTAAATAGAGTCATATTCTGGTGGATTGGTGGACTCGGTGCTTAAAATTTGATGATTTGGTTACCAAACAGCATTGTAATACAACATTAAAGTACCTACACATAAGTAAGGCTCTAAATTATGATATCCTACACTATAATTGTGTGACAGGATACCAAAATGTAACATTAAAAAATAAAAATCTCAATACATAAATGAAGACCAAACTCAAAAACGAATAAGTCATTTTTTCTTAGCAGTGTCTTGAAAGCACTCCAGTAAGTTATTCTGTGTAACATATATTTTAATTGCTTCCAGACCATGTTGAATACGGTGTTTGGAAGCAATGGCAGTGCCAAACAGATTTTCACAGTGGTTTCTGCAGCTGCATTTTCATGGATGATTGTTGTTAAGCCAAGCATCCTGGCCTTTTTTCTCATCGCCTGTAATAATATGCAAGTTTAAACAAATCAATCAATCAATAAAATCTTTATTAACAAATTCTTCAAGAATTGCAATGGCGTCATACATAGTATAAAAAGGTTTAGAGAATAGGGAAGACTTGATGGTTCTTGATGTGACTCTATATAAAATAAGAAAGATTTATTGTTTAATAGAATAAAAAATATTTGTAATACAAATGTTGGTCAGTTGTTGAAGTTATTGCTGTTTTCAAACTCTTCAATTGTGTAAAAGGGGCGATCTAGCAGCCACTTGGTGAGGCCCTTCCTCAGCATCTGGGCAGAACACAGGCTTTTGATTTCAGCTGGAAGGACGTTCCAGAGTTTCGCCCCAATGTAGGATGGCTGCTTTTCATATATTTGTAGGCGGTGAAGGGGCAGGACGAGGTTGTTAGCTCTTCTGGTGTTGTACTCGTGGATTTCATTTCCTCTTGGTGTGTTTTGCATAGATGGATAAAGAGTTGTCTCCAGGATAAAAAGGCCGACTACTGAAAGGATTTTAAGGTTTCTGAATGAGTCTCTACAGGATTCCTGAGGGCCCAGTCCTGATATGATACGTACAGCCTTTTTTGGAGGATCAGCACTCTTTGCATCCTCAAACAAACAAATTAAATACAACGGTAGTAAACATCATCAATAGCTAACACTCCTGAATAGTTCAACATTAAATCTGTAGCATGAAATGAATAAAGTAGAGATTTATAAAAATGTCCAATTATTTGCTTCATTAGTATAACAAATTTTGTTTGAGATACAAACCCTACTATGGTGTTCTAATCTTTTGATAAGATCTGAATACATTTGATATCAATGGTAAATGATATCTATAGTGGTTATTATTACCACTATATGTGAATGAGTGTGTGGGTGGATCTATGTCATTGTGTATTTGTATGGGTCTGCAGGTGGGTTAGTGTTATATGCCTTTGCCAGTTAGATACCATTGGCTTACATTTTTATTTATATATTATTTAATATATTTATATTATTCACTTCATGTTATTAGTGAGCATTGCCTAGGTAGCTAAGTTGATGCTCGGTCGAACATTCTAATAACATTCTGTGGTGTAAAATGTTAAAACACACCAAGCCATTAAACAATATTAAATTTACCAATACAATTAACGTTTATAGCCTTTATAATTACATACCATACTCCACGTCCGTCCAGACTCTCATTACGTCCGGTATGCTGGGTTTCGTGGTGATCACACTTTCGAAATTGGTATAAGTGATCTGGTAGGTCTCGCGCAGTCTTCTCAAGTAGGCGGTACATGCGCTGTTCTTTATGATGTCTTGAAATTCCGAATCCTTTTCACCGCAGTCGTTCAGCTTGGTCTGCGATTTTATCATGTCTTCGGCGTAGTGTTTCGCGTACTGTTGCTTTATCTTTTGGAGGAGTCTCAGTTCCAGGTACCGACCGCTTATCAACACGAAATGTTCTATCGTAATTTCTCCGTCCATCATGAAGGCATACACTTATTCGGTAATTTCTTTTATGGCTTTTCGTAGCACCAAGTCTAACGAGTCTTTGCTCTCCCAGCACTTGTCGGACAGTAGAGCGTGTACCAACGTTTGGGTCACCAGGCTCGGGTCCGAGTCTAACGTCTTGTAGTCTGTACCTTGTTGCTCTGCCATAGTGTACATTTGATAACTCCTCGGGTCCACTTGAATGCGAAGAGTGTCATCATTGTACGTACTGATATTGATGTCAGTGTATCAGTATCCAATTAACGTTTATAGCCTTTATAATTACATACCATTCAGTTTTAATTACATTAAATAAAAACAATTTTCTTAAAGAAATGACAATGTTTGACATATATCTTATAAGACGATCTCAAAAGTCTTGCCATAGTTGTACAACAACTGTCAGTAGTATTGTTATCATTATGCTTAAATTTAGTTATCAAGTTACATTTGTCACAGTTAACTAAACCAGAACTTTGTTAGTTATTTAATATGTCATATCAAATATATAACACTGAATTTTATGAACTTATACTTAATAAGGAAGACAGAGATATGAGAATATAGGATTGTTCTGGGTAAACCACTGTATGTCATATGTAAAATATATGACTATTGAATTGGTCTACTCGAGATAACTTACATTTGCAGAGTGAAACCAACATCCAACGATCTGGCTCTCAGGGAAAGCAAGGTGTAATGCCTGCTGCAGAATTCTTTCAAAATCTGTTATTATAAGTCTCGGTTGGAGTTACGGAGCCAACTGTTTTAGAAAATCAAACAGCTTTTGGTAAGCCACCAGATGTTTCGAGTCCATCAGCCTGAAACATACATTTATGACTATAATTAATTTAACTAATATATTTCTAAAATAATATGAGTGGTATTGTAACTATATAATAATAAAACCTTACACAGAAAATATTTAACTCTTTAAATCTATTTTAAAACTTTTCTACGTAAATAATAAACATTTATTTTATTCTATATTAAAATAAGATTATAAATAAAAATCTATATACAGGTCGTCCTTTAAAACACTCTACGTTTATAAGACCATACATTATTATTCCCCAACACAAAATCTTAAAAACATCATAGGTAGTGGATTAGCACAACCAGCAAACTTCTTGGAGTATTATAGAAATAGTGAATTAAAAAAAAAAAAACCTGCAATGAACGATATTAAAAAAGTATTTTGTTTTTATTTACTTTTTTACTGCCTATAAGGAAATACATTTGACAAGTAAGCCTATTTTTTAGCAAGATAGTTTAGTAATGAATTGCTTATTTAATAAACTGCTTTATATCTGGTGTTACATTTTTTACTTTTCTTGAAGAGGCATTGTTTACAAAAGTTGTTATCTGTGCAACTGATCTATTTTTTAAAGCATTTGAATTTTTGATTTTATGTTTTGAAATATTACCACTGGAAGGGCAGATTCCTTTGAGAATAGCTTTTCCAAAATCCTCAAAAACAGTTTTTTTCAGCATCTGTCCATTTTGTTCTCTTGATTTTTTGTGGTCGGTTCTCTAATAACTGTTCTGTATTATTTGGATTTTCTCTTTCTTCCTCATATATATATCAAACAACTCATCATTTTCCACACTGCTTTTATTTGTCTCAGAAACTGTCATTTTATGTAGCACAGGACAAACTATCAGTTTTTTAGTGACGCTTGTGGGCAAGTCGTAATTTTTTTATGCGATTTAAGAAAATGAAAATAAAATGCAGGCCTTCCGTGATTAGATAGTAAAGATTACACTTCACTAATCATTCAAGATCGTGTAATAATATGGAAAAGAAATACTGCTCCATTTCCAGCAGTGGCACCGTTAACTCAGCAACATTACTCTTCAGTTCCAAGTCCAAGACTAGTCAAAAGATGTCCTGTATAGGTAACTAAACTAATGACAACTAGTCTGAGACCCATCCCCCTACCAAAGCTGAAAAGCGTGCCAACCGGGGGATGGCTCAAAACAAGTCGAGCGATGGGATCACGGGTGGCAGTTGGAGGGTCAAAATAAAACTCGGCAGCTGAGCAAAACTAATTTATTACCAAGAAAGCAACTGGCAGGCAGAAGGCCACAATATTAATTCGCAGTTAAATAAATTACCATAAACACTAAAATTTACAAGATAATACACATTAATAACAAACGCTATAAATACCACAAACTCTACAAATATCAAAATTGCCAATAAACAACTACATGGCCTATCTGCAGTTTAGCCAGAGACACCTAAAACGTAAGCAATTAAAGCCCCAATTAAAAGTGAAGAAAATTATAAAAATTTTGGTATCACCAATTAAGCCGGCAATTTGGCCCACATCCCTTGATTCCACCGGGCCAGGGAGTAAGCCGGAATCCCTGGGCAGCTCCGAATTAGATCTTAAGCAAAAGCACCATAATCCCCTTTTGGGTGAGTTTAAAAATTAAACAATTTAAAAGAAAATATAACCCGGTACCGTTCGAGTAAAAATTCACTTCCAAACACCCCTAATACACTTAACAAAAAATAAATAACAATAACTAGGCCTAAACATATAAATAGATAACAACATGATTTAACAATGGGGACCTAACAAATATAAAAATCTAAACAAATGTAACAACCAAATAAACTAATTAAACTAAATAACAATAAATATAAATAAATAAATATTAACATCAAAAAAAAACTTTGTGTATTTTAAAAAGTTTTTCTCTCTTTAATAAAAAATATAAGTCCCCATGGCTGTTTCATTAAATCACTGACCAGTTCTAGGCCTAGTCCACATAAATATATCCACAGACATTTTTTTTTCTTCTTTCTTTTTTCTATATTTCACATTAGCAACCCCCAGCTCAGCCGCCGGGAAAACAAGATGGAATACACTGACCTGAGGACAGGAGACTTATACCACAAGGATGTAGAGGTTAACAAAACTAGACAAAGAAAATACAAATTTAACAAAACCCTGAAAACACAACTAAGCCCGATTAATATTTTCAATGAAACAAAAGTATTTTCACCAAAAGGGTGATTAGATATTAAAACTTACAGAATGAACACTTATGTTTTAGTGTCTCTTAGCCGGCAACCATGACTTGACGAAAGCAGCCAGGAAACGACTAGAAAACCTGGCCAACCGGACCGAATCAAGCTGGAACACGGAACGACCGAGTCCAACGGCCACCAAAGTACGCAAAACGCAGGCCTGAGCGAATCTCAGGCAGCCCGGCAGACTACGATGAAAAAAAGAAATGTACCGTTCTAAAGACCCGGTACAACCTCCCTCTGCAAAACTCAACACACCCAGTTAGGGGAGAAAACTCGGTACCTGAGGGACCCAAACAGAAGACGAAGAAGACCTCCGAAGAGTGGTGTTCCATGGACGTACAAGAGAAACTAAGAGGGGAAACCCCTCGAACAGGGAGCAAACTACCCTGACTGTCGGGCCCGACAAGAAAGGAGAGAAAAAGACTCTCTCAGAACAGCCACCTAGGGCGCAGAGGTGATCAATCTCTTTGCCCCAAGAAACCCCCAGGAACACCCACTCCTGGACCAACCGTTCCCCGGAAAGCCTTAAGCTGGGACACATGGGCTTTCCTAAACGCCCTGCCTGACTGGGGATCAACCAGCAGAGCAGTCACCGGTGACAAAAACCTGTCGATGCGGTGGGGACCAGACCACCGATAGCACAACTTTGCAGCTCTTCGTTCCGCGGCCGAACTAGCCGGGTGAGCCTGACAAAGAACCAGATCTCCAACCTGAAAAGGGTTAGGAGTACGACCCTTATCATACCTCCTCCTCACTCTCTCTCTAGCACGTAGCAGGTTGCGCCGAGCAGCCCGCCACGTGGATACTACGTCAGTGGCACCTGGCGTAGGTAGAAGATCCTCTAGCCTCCACAAGTTGGACAAAGGGTTGTTAGGAGGGTAGCCATTTTTCTA
>JAQJVL010003194.1:0-67066 GCA_035578905.1 Stictocephala bisonia | reverse complement strand
TCACACCACTTTTTAAAACCCCTCCCATGTACTGACTCTTAGTTAAGCGTAGGTGATCAGTCCCAGTCACACCACTGTTATACCCCTCCACCATGTACTGACTCCTTAGTTAACGAAGTTAGGTGATCATTCCAGTCACACCACTGTTATACCCCTCCACCATGTGACTGACTCCTTAGTTAATGCGTTAGGTGATCAGTCCCAGTCACACCACTGTTATAACCCCTCCACCATGTGACTGACTCCTTAGTTAATGCGTTAGGTGATCAGTCCCAGTCACACCACTGTTATACCCCTCCACCATATGACTGACTCCCTTAGTTACCGACGTTAGTGTTGCTGGACGAGTAGTGCTTGCAGTGCCTCTCTGTGTAGAATAGAATTTATTTTCCCCTCCTTTGTTGTTTGTTTACATTTATTATAACGGCCAATCAGAAAGGTCGTTTACATTTTTAATTTGAATTAAAACCTCTTATTACTAAAATAAAACAAAATATTCTGCTGTCTTTGCAAATTTTGCTTTGGAAATAGGCAAATTAGTTTGCTTATAAATCAATAAATCAAATTATAATATTACAATATATTATCTATAAACAAATAAATAAAAATGTAAAACGCTTCACAATTATTTATTATCTATCTTTTAACAATAACAAGATTAAGTCAGGCTGTAAACAACAAGTTAAATTTCAGATTATTTTATTTTCTATTTCTATTTACCATATGGCACACACTGACTGGCGGCTCCCCACACCAATTAGTCTACTGCGCATCGTCTGGCCAAGTGCCTCGGTAACCTCGCGTGTTATATCTTTGTTAATAATATTATATTATGGATGTGGATTATACGATGCTATTTATGTTATTGGAAAAAATGCATGAAGTATTGTGATTATTTAGTTGTTATTTATATAACGTATCAAATAATACTATGAATAGTGGTACTTGAACTTAAAATTGTTATAAGAGTAAATAAGTGATTATGTTAAAAAGTATTCAATCTGACCTTGTTATTGTGGTACGTCCAAGAATAGAAACCGTGGTATTTCCTTGGAACTACATAACTACATATTACTCATCTTTGTTGTCTAGAGTATCGTAATGTTGGTATATCGATAGCAATCCGGATCACTTTACTACGCATTTTCTGAGGTGTTTATTTAGAATACGTTTAAATTTTTTCACTAAATGAATATTTATAATTTAGATAGTATATTTATTATAAAGGTTATAACATATGATGTGTTAAAGTGTTCAAAGTAACTGAATGTGTTTGGGATGTATAGTTTACTGAAATAAATATACAGGGTTGGGCAAAATCTGGAATATATTTATACATTTCAAACCATTGAAATAAATGTGATGAATATTTGCAGTTATATACACGTCCCTATACCAAACATTTAGACATATTTTACTTGTTTTTCACATAGCCGGGTGATTGCCAATGAATGAAGTCTTAAAAATGTTAAATGTAAGCCTACCTCGAGTTATACCTAATTTTAAACGTCTATGTTTGTAAAACACAAGATTTCAAACCTGAGATCAAAAGGATGACCAAGTCAGAAAATACAGCCACTCAAAGAATTTAATGTAAGGACTGGGCAAAAGTCTGGAATGTATTTATTCATTTTAAAACTATTAATAAAAGTAATTAAACTTTGTAGTTATGTACATGGACATATAATACTATACCAAACATGGACATATTTTACTTGTTTCTTGCATATTTATGGAATGGGCTATGAAACCTATTTTGAGATATACCTCATTTTAAAGGTCTTTGTTTGTAAAACACACGAGTGCAAACTTGAGGGCAAAAGGATAACCCAGTCAGAAAATATAGCCTCTCCAAGTATTTAATGTCATGCAACTAACCTGATGAAGACAAAGGAAAGATAGTTGTAATTTATTGCTGAGTAGAGCTATAATTTATCTAATTAAATATGAGAAATTAAAATTCAAAAAAATAAGTAACAAATTATTATAATAATATTCTTAAACTATTGTTAGGTAAACCTACTGTCAAAAAGGTTTTTATAAAATTTGTCTTATTTTTATCTTAGTTAAGTAGCATATTTATTTGTATAGCGCAGTCGTTTATTACGATTGTTAACAATCAACAACATACTCAGCACCAGGGACGTGAAACTGTTATATAAATAGCTGTATAACTGAGAAGAATTAGTAATATGACAGTATATTATTTTAATCACTGTATTTTGTAAATAGTTCATCCTTTTGACCTCAGGTTTGCATTTTTGTATTGTACTAACAATAATCTTCAAAATGAGGTAAAACTCGAGGTAGGCTTACATTTAAGTTGTTTAAGACTTCCTTCATGGGCCATCCCCTACATATGTAAAAAAACAAGAAAATAAGTTCATGAGTTTGGTATAGGGACACGTACATAACTACAAAGTTTCATTACTTTTCTTTTAATAGTTTTAAAATTAATAAATATAATTTAGACTTTTGCCCAACCCTGACATTAAATTATTTGTGTGGCTGTAATTTCTGACTGGGTCATCCTTTTGGCCTTAGATTTGGACTCTTGTGTTTTGCAAATAAAGACCTTTAAAAAGATCTACTTTCATCACATTTATTTCAATGGTTTTGCAATTAATAAATATATTCTATACTTTTGCCCAACCCTGTATAAAGAGATAATAACTACACTTGTGATATCATTATCTCAAAGTTATTCGAGCTTAGAAATTACTCGATTGGGACTGAAAATTGGATTATGATTCAATATTATTGTATCTACCAGATTATTACTTGGGTATTACAATATTTAAGTAGACGGATATTGTGAGCCTTTTGGAGAAATATATCCAGACTATCTTGTAGACAAACTTCAGGATTCCCTCACAATATGCATATTTCCCACCATCCTAATTACTTTTAATATATTTTTATGAATATATTTCATATTTAATTCGTTTATAAATTATACAATCATGTATTATTTTTCTCTATTTACATTTGTTAAAGTGACTACATTTTACATTCATAACTCGTTTTAAATATCAACAGTAGTTAAAATCGCATGCAGTCAAAGCAAAAGAGTAGCGATTTAAATAGGTAAATTATTTTATTTAGGTTATATTATTATTTATACAAAGAAAAGTATATCTCTTAATTGTCAAATTAAAATCAGGTAATTATATTATGTTATTAATCCGACAGTGTTTGCCTTGCTACGTGGTGGTTCTCTTCACTTGCTTACAAAATCTGTTCAGTGGTTTCGGATATTTCATGACGAGCAATTAAATCATCATTGAATCATTACGATTACTGTGATTCCCACTTTTAACGTGAAGTATAATACAACTTCTATACGGGGGAAGAATAAAAGCTTTTGAAAGAAATTTCAAAGAAAAGGCCATGAAGGTGAGGTTCCAAAAGAAGGATTGCTGGTTTACGTACAGAAGAAATAAAGTTTACATATACTAAATAGAGTATACGTAAATGAGGAGGTAATTATTTATATTTATCAAGAAATCTAAAGGTATACATAAGAATCCCATCCATATCTCAGAGCTAAGAAGATAGAATAAAATATGTAATTTTCAGTTGAATAAATATTTCACTATTCTGCTTTTAAATATTTAAAAATATTATTTCCTTAAGTCGGATGTTATATAATTTTACGTTGTAATAAATCGTATTTTTTCCTCAAATTTAAATATTTTCTATTATATGAAATATTTTATTTGTAGTATCTTTATTAATGTAAAAAATATAAAACGACAAAAGATAGTAATATTCAACTGAATTTATGGTAATACGTTTTGCATACATTGAAAAATAAAACAATGTAAAATTATTATTTATCCTGGAACAATATACATTGTTTTGATAACACTGATAGTTATTATGATGCAATTTCCTACTTTGAGGCATTAAATATTGTTATGTGTCTGTTATTACTGATGTAGTCTGTCAATGTTATTGATAGTAGTCAATTAGCGACAGCTAGTTTGCTATTGTACTGTAATAGCAATTACCTCAGAGTGCTTTAATGGTTTGCAATATATAGGATGTTATCTTATGTAACATTCAACCATTACTCAGGAAATAAAATGTTATAAAATTGCCTGTTGTTCTTCCAATACTTCTAAGAAACTTTTGAACACATATTCTATCTGAAAACCTGATTGAATAAACATATTATGTTTTAAATTATAGTTTAAAGAAATGATGTGGCTAAAATATTTTGTTTAAATTGCTCGTAGTATTAGTTACGTAGGATTTTACTTCAAAATAAATATTAGAAGATATTAAGAGATTTTTGGCTAAATTCTTATAATATAAAAATAAAAGATATTTAGTCTTATTGGACCCTTCTATTAAGAAAAATTATAATATTACTAGTCACATTTGAATTTTTAATAAAGTTATAGCAACTGAATTACATAAAGAATTGTTTGAGCATAAATTACTTTATACTATCCAAATAGCTTTTATTACAAGCCTTTCCGGTTTTATAATAGCCAAACAATTATAAATCAACTGTACTTTAGTAGTTACTTACAGTTGTAATAAGTGAATACATTCATAATATTAAGAAAAATTTATCATTAAATATTTAACTATTTATTTTTTTTAAGTTGCCTAACATTTACGTTTAAATTTCTCGTTGATAATTTTATTTATTTCAGAAATTATATTAAGGAAATAACCACCATATTACATTAATATTGTAAAATTATCAGTGATAATAATTAACACGGAACTTTATATTTTTGTAAACGTACATACATTTATATAAATACACGTAATATTATGTCAAAAAATAAGACGTCGTAATAATTTAACGTATAATATGCAGGAATCATAAAAAAGTCCTTAAAACTAATCACAAAATGTACATATTAAATCATTGATCATTATTAAAAGTAAGATATTTATTTATTATGGTATATTTATTTATCAATGAAAATACAGACGTTATTAACTAATATATATATATGAACATATAAACAAATGTACTTATGCCTGATTACCCTCCATATATGTGCCTCTGCATATGCCTTCTCGATGCATATGTAATACTACATTATTCATCTAGACGTATTTGAATATTTTAAAAACTCTGTACATTTTTGTAGGGAAGAATGGCTTTGCATCTAAAATTTTTTAAAATATACTAGTACTTTACATATCTAATTGAGGTATTTTACTAATATACTAGTACTTTACATATCTAATGGAGGTATTTTACTAATATACTAGTACTTTACATATCTAATGGAGGTATTTTACTAATATACTAGTACTTTACATATCTAATAGAGGTATTTTACTAATCATGATCTGTTCATTAAAAACAACTGGAATGGGAACGTAATAAAAAACTAATGCACATTAAGAGTAAAATTTAATTTTAATAAATCCCAAGAATTTAGTTTTTATGATTATCCCGTAGCAAAGCACGTGTAAACGGCTAGTTTACGCTTAAATGGATTATACTTAGGACTGACAACAACTTAAAAAAAGAACAACATAAGTAAGTTTATATAATAATACAACCAAGATACACGTTTATATAACCTGCAAAGTGTTTTCATCTTCACGATATTGAGTAGCACTTCAGGCTACATCCCCCTCTCTTCTCACTCTTCACCCCACTCATCGATTCTTGTAGCTGTTTTATAGAGTCATTTTAAAAATATTTTAGGAATACTTTTTGGAGATTTAAAACACACCATACATTTTATTTGTAAAATGTAATGTTTAAAAAAAATCATATTTTTATTTGTAGTACGTACATTTACAATTTTATATTCTAATTGTGCATATCTTACTATCTAAAAATAAAGTATCATATTAAAGAAAATTCAAAAGTTCATTGTAATGAGAATAAGATTGAAAAACTTTAAAAAGCAAAGTGACAACAAATTCATACTTAATATTTTAATTTTAGAGGTATAAATAAGTAAATAACCCGATGTAAGGGCTAAATGTATATGAAAGACTGACATAACATGTTATATGTTAACTAATATGAAAAATACTTCTACTGTCGGTGTCTATTTATCCAATAATCACTACTTTAGTTGTCTATTTATAATGTTTGTGAATCATGTATGACCTCAACACACATAAAAGTTAATATTAATAACTATGAAATGTACGATAAGATATCATTGATATTATATTTATTAGATTACTCCTTAATTATATAAAAGAATATAAACAATTAAATGTATCTGAATATAAAAAGTATTGTTATCATATATAGGCAAGTATTTCTATAAACCTTAAAGGTCTTTGAAATGTATTTATTCCTGCCATGCATGACGTTTTAAACATAGGGAATTAAGAATGTTTAAAAATATGGGAGTTAAGGTAGTAACTATTAAAGGAAAAGTGATTTAAAACTCTATTTTGATGCCTTATTATGACACAGTGTTATTGCGAGAATTGTGTTAGAAAATAATCAACACCAAACGTATTGAATACATTTAATGCAATTTATTGAAAGGGTAAAACTAATAATTAAAATAAAAGATAAAGTTCATATTTAGATATCACTATAGCTACATTTTAAATAATATAGGAACATTATTTAAATATCCATTCAAACCGTTCCTTGAATAAAACATATATTTAAGAAATGGTCATACTGGTAGTGTCAACAGTTTATTATACAACTTTCATAAAATATGCTTTTAATTACTTATTACAGATTGAATAGTAAGTGAGGCTTCCCGATTATGATAAAAATTGCATATTATGTAATAAAAAATATCCCCTGTAGTAAGATTTATTTAGATGGTTATTTAGATTTACATAAGCACTAAGCAAACAGTTAACAGATAGATAACGTATGATTGCCTATTTATGTCTAGTAATGCATTATTATTCATTCATTATTATTCATCTCTAAGACGCCGATCGTAGAGATATGGCCGAATATGAGGAGTGAATGAGTGTGATGAGTGTAGATGAACGAGTGTAGTCATTGTTACTATCTGAGTTAGATTTAGCTCAGAAAGGACTATTTATTAATAGCCCAATAGCCAGGGCAACTATGGGACCTACAGCTTTACGTGGAATCTGAACCACGTAGTGTTGGTCTGATTTTCAGCTAACTGACAAGTCTGACACTCAGTTCTCCTCCCCACACAACATCCTAACCTTGACTACCATTCATCCCGGACACTCCAGACTTCTCTAGTAGTGTCTACGTTGATGACAACCATTGAGCGGACCCCGCGTTGGTATTAAGAGAATCGAGCATGAAACCTATCGCCTACAATCTCCCAAACACTTTCAATGTAATGTAACTTTCAACTAAATGCTAGTATATACCATATATAAATAAGTTAATATATATGTAGTATACACGTTTGACACGAAATCTGTTTCAAATACATTAACAGAGATAGGCCAGGTGTGTTTTTGTTTTTATAATATATCAGTCAATATATGGGAATTACACTTCAATAAATATTTAATAGAATGTATATAGCTATACTTTTAATATTTCTAAATAAACAATATTTCTGATTATATTTTGATCCAATACAAATAAACACGTGTTAAATAAAAATAATTCACTGCTACAAAAAAGAATACCTGCTGATATGTTTGTCTATTAACATGTCTGGTAATATATAGTTTTAATCATCCTGATGATTAAAAACAATATATTACTGGCTTAAGCTATTGGAATTTGTAATGGATGAAAGAAAATTGATTATAAAAACACTATTTTGCTTCATAATAATGATAAACCACTAAATTAACTGGTAACACGAGAAATAATCACACGAACCTAAGTTGGGTAATCTGTATTTATAACCTAAATATATGCTAAGATATACAGCAGAGGGGTTGAAGACCTGTTGGATGGGTTACGTGAGCGGCAAGTCCATGGATTACATAACTAATTTATAGCATCATTTCTATTCCACATTCAAATCTTTTCAGTGAATACTTATAATATGTTTGTGATGTGGTAAAACAAATAATTGTATTTAAATTTTTAAATTTTATTTATAAATTTACTTGAAGTGATTAAGATTAAAGGTTTTAAACTAGCTTTCAAACAAGTTTTTAAGTAGATACTAGAACATATTCTCTCAATGTTCTTACATGGAATTGAAAACTATGTCACCATAGTAGGTGACGAGAAAAATAATTATTTAAACATTAGAATTCAGACTAATTCAAATTCTTTATTCATAATTTTTTTACGGCAAATATTCCAAAAAGTAGTTTTTTTTTATTTATTCCTCTAGCCTATGGCTATTTGAGGAAACATCTTATTGATAAATACATTTTATATGATATTAACATTATAAGGTACGTTTTTATAAATTTATCTCTTTAAATGTAACTTTTCAAGTTGTAGTTATTATTATAATTTTTTTCCTATAAATAAACATTATAATGTTTATTTATAGTAAAACATTATAATGAAGGGACTTATAATGTTTTATAAATAAACATTATAAGTCCCTTCATATTTATACAATCAAAACATAATAACTAAATCAGGCATTTAATAACAACTATATCAATTCAAAATCAAAAACTTATTAGGCATAAATACGTATAAATATTAACATAAATGTAAATATAATATAGCGTAGCACAAAAAAATAAAACATAGCATAATACAACACAGTTAAAATACCCAGACCACTCCAAATATTAGGAAAATTAACGAGAGTAAACATATAAAAACAATAACAACAAAAACAATAAATCAATAATAAAAAATAACTTAATATATGGTGGAGTATTCATTTATAAAAAGTTGCGAAAGCAATTTAGGGCACAGAAAAATAATGTAGAAGTGTGAATGTTTGACTTTATGACAAGTCTACTATGGACGTAAGTGACTGTACACAAAAGAGGGGTGAAATCTAAAAAAACACATAACCTGTGCGAGTTGTATTCCAGCACTGTTTTCAATGTGCAACAGATTGGTTAGGGTTATGTTGACAAATAAATGATTTATTATCTAAATCATTCTATAAGATTTCATTTACCTATTATTTGTAAAAATGGGTGTCTGTGTATGTGTGATAATCAGTTCTTTGTGTTTAATGTTTAATTGTGATTAATCCACGTGATTGTGATGTATAACCTACAAGTCATTAATCCACGTGATTGTGATGTATAACCTACAAGTCATTAATCCACGTGATTGTGATGTATAACCTACAAGTCATTATTAATCCACGTGATTGTGATGTATAACCTACAAGTCATTAATCCACGTGATTGTGATGTATAACCTACAAGTCATTAATCCACGTGATTGTGATGTATAACCCACAAGTCATTATTGGTTTTGATTAGTAAGTAAATATTGGTGAGTAAGCCTAATAAATTATGTTATGTTTCTAAATTAATGAAATAATTTTTAAGGTGTGTTTTCAACTGGCTGTAGTTATGTAAATATAGATTTAGAGGTATTGAGTTAATTAGTGATGGGATTCTATATTCAGCCTACCATAATTTTGTAATGCCTGAATATAGAAGGAAAGGCTCTCTGAATATATCAAGGAAAGGCCACTTGATATTGTCTGTGCCTAAAATTATATTGCACATCATGCTGAATTCTATAATTTTAACTGAAATTATGTTTACTCAGGACAATGTATATAGCCAAACTATAACATTTCATAATTCCTAGACACTTCAGTGGAATACAACAAAACAGTACTTTCAATATCCTTGTTAAGACACTTTTTTATTGTATTTTGACATATTCAGGGGCTAAATAGTAAACAGTTATTCCATACTGAAACATACTTTGTACAAGAGAGTAATAAATAAGTCTCTTTGTGCTTACAGAAAATGTGTGTCTAATCCTCCCACAATTAAACAGTACTATTCTTAGGCAATTTATTAGATAGACTACATGTAAATCAAATTTCATATCTGAGTCTAAAAAAATTCCAAGTTGTTTTATATTATGACACAAGGTAAGAGATTTAGAAGAACAAACAGCATTTTGTGTACAACATTTTGAATTATGGCATAACAGTTCAGCATAATTTTCTATTGGAAAAAAAATATTCATTCTAGGGCTTCTAAAAATTATAGCCTTAGTTTTCTTAGAGTATAAATTAATTGAATTGTTAAAAAAAATATGTTATTACAAAATCTAAATGTTTCTGTACTATGAACATACCTCTATTAATATTATTATGAACTATTGTTGTAATATTTTACTATGTAATTTAATAAATATCTGTAGTATTTTAATAAATTGCAAGTCCTTTCTACAAATACGTTTGCTGAGCTAGTGATATCCAAAATTTAAGTGTTGGTAAAGAAGGCCAAACATACATGAATAATACATTATATACTTCCAAATTTATGAAGGTGCACCCGCATGACATGAAATAACACGATAAAATCATATAAACTATTTTATTATATTTAATAAATCAAAATACTTTATATGTTCTTCATAATAAGTTCATCTTATTCAATTTATTTTACATCTTATTCGTAACTCGTGTATTTTAAAACCATGTTGTTTTCATTCTTTAAATTATTGACCGGTTTTAATTAATTATATTATTATTATGCTATTATATTACTGCTATAGGATATTGAATAGTAGCAGATCCACGCTCCAGAAAAAACCTTTATGTCATAAAGTCACATTTAATTTAACACTGTTAGTAAAACATATATCAACCATTTTTTGAATCAAAAATGTATTGTAAATATTGTTGTAATGTACAGTAACAGAGTAAACATCTTCACAATAAACTGGTTCTGTTCTACCTTTGCATACAAAAACAATCCTCTACTTACCAATTCAAATTTCATTGTGTCGTTTCTTCCTACAATTTTAGCTTTGAATTTAATACATGAACCAGAGAATTTAACCAACTTACCTTTTATATTATTCAATTCCAATGTAATAAATTTAAATAAACTAACAATAAAAAACTATTTAAATTTAATTTTAACTGAGTGGACCTTTACAAGGATAATGCAAAGAATCTAAAGAATTTATTTTATATGAGTTATAAATGCTGAGATCATTATTTATACAGAAGTAAATATGTTAATCATAAATATAATATAGTAACATATTTCCGTGCAGTATATAATATATTCCTAAAACTTTTAAAGTAGTAGTTATGCATGATGTCTTTAAAACTTACAGAATATTAGTGTGAATTTCAAAGAAATATTTTTTATTTGGCTTAAAATAACCGTCAATAAATATTTAATTTTACCGTAATTCACATAGGATCAAATTTGTTAAAAGCATAATTTGTGCCACACTTAATTAAGGAGTTAAGGAAGCATCTGACTTGGGTGAAGTACGGTGATAGAAGTTAGTAGAGTTAGTCTGATACTCCGTTTTTAATTGTTATTTTGTAAATGTTGCCATTAGACTGTAAGAGATATTTGAGAAAATTCATAGTATTTATTTTGTGTGTCAGAGAATTTTCAATGTCCTTATATAAAATACGTGAAGCCATACGTTTTTTGACCATAAGAATAACATGGAGAGAGATTTAATTAAATCGAAAAGTAACACCTGTTCAAATGTAAAAAATGATTTCCAAAAGGTTGTAACAACTGTTAGAACGTAAACCATGGTGTTTGTAATATTTAGTGAGTTAGATCTGTCATAATGCTAAACCAGGGAAAATTGTGAGTATGGTTTTATTCACATTCAGTTGTAGGGCTCATCTGTACTGGACATGTTTAAATGGTATTCTAGTGCAGTTATTTCATTTATTTATTTAATCTTCAGCTGTTGAACAAAAACAAATGAAACGAACACGTTTGAAATATGCTAAGTAATACCAATGGGTATTTATATTATTAAACAGGTTGTTACCGAATTTACATGAATTAGATACTGTATATACATTAATAATTATAATTTTACATGATACGGTTTACCTACTAATATATTTAATCAAAAGTTACAGGCCAAGCTGCCATGAACGTAGCGAGTGAAACTTACTACCAACTGGCATTACCGAGGCCAAGGTATCACGAGCGCAGTGAGTGACGGGGTTGGCACGCGAAGCGTGCAGCGGTGTCACCAAGTAATCATATATTGTCAGTAATTTTTTTATATATTGAAACAGCTTTGAGCTATGGGTGTTCACACCTACTAATATTTTAGCAACTTGAAGCTTCCGTGCGGATGATAGCAACTTCAGACTATGACCCCTTTTATGGCAATATCTTGGCAGGTTTTATGGCTTGTAGTTTATCACGGAGAGATTGTGGGATCATAAAAGTAGCTGGCCATTACAGTATATGGGAGAACTACGTTGAACAAATCCCTGGACTGTGATAACAGGTAGTAGATGAATGCCAAAGTATTTTTCATATAGAGTCTGAATATAATATTACCCCTGTAAAGAGAAAAGATATTACAGTTTTACTACATCTCCTAGTTCAGAGTTTACCAACTCTTTAATCCTAAAACTGATTACCAGACACTTTATAATAATGTTGATGGGTCAAAGATGTTTTGTTAGTTAAATTTAAAAAATAGAAAAAAATCGTTGTTTTAAATGAAAAACTTTCTTTGGCATTTCAATAAATTGTAAAGTTGTGTATTATGAAAAACTAACTGTTCCATTCAGTATAGAAATGCATAAATAAAGTAAAAGGCCCCACATTATGTTACCCGTGACTTTCTTGGTGCTGAATTTTGAACTTCAATGTTCGATAATTGGCTTCAGAAAAAAAAATGCTTACAATATAAGTATTTAAACTATACTATATAATAAAGTTAGAATCTTAGGGCCTGATCATATCCATACAACATTTCGTGTTTGACTGTATTTTAGTAGTATTGCTAGTGTAAGGCAAAACATATTCTAGTTGAATTTAATGTAAACTTCGTAATAAATTCTATACATTTCTTACGTATATTTATAAAAAAAAAATTGTACTGTTTGTTTACTTCACGACTCAGTATTTTATATATAGTTTGTCTAAACCTCTTGGTAAATCACATAAAAGTAACTTGCTTAATCATAAATAGCCTTATATAATACTAAGACTGCCCTATGTATATAATAGAAATAGACAATTTATTTATGGCATATTTTAATTTCAATTACACGCTAATTTCATTTAACTAGAAAAATATATGTTGTTCTAACTAATGGTGTAATATTTACTCTAATTTAAAATTATAAGACTAAATTTATACTTTATTAAATTTATAATAATGTGGTATATATTGCTTTTATAATTAGTAAATGTACTTTTTAAAATAATATTAGTAGTATTATTGTGTTTGCAACTCATATTCTTGCAAATGTCATAACTCGGACACCTTAACCCTTTTCCTCTAGGAACGGGACAAAGAGTGGCGTTGGAATTATGGGTGCCCTTTTGCGAGCAATACAGAGTCCTAAACCCCAATTGTCACACTGATCCTGATGGCCTTCCCATAAGGACTTTCTTTTTGGTACGTGTATCTTAAGGGTGTCTTGCTGTGTTTCCATAAATCCTCTATGACCATATTTCGATGGTTGGGGAGAAGTGATATTTTAATAATTTAAATTTATTTGGGTTCTTGCATACCTCTTAGTATGAATCCTGTCACGAACAAAATATACAATATATAAATACAATATAAAAATACAACATACAAATAAGGTATACAAATACAATATACAAATACAATAAACAAATACAGTATACAAATGCAATATACAAATACAATATACAAATATACACTATACAAAATAATAAGCTTTTTAATTTTTAGTAAAAAAAGCTCAAGATATTATAAATTTTTCGAAGCCGATTGTGTCTTTCGTAATGTCACTTTTCTATCATGTACATTATCAGTTTACTTTTCTTTATTAACCGTAGTATTTCTTTTATTTTAACGGTTGCATGTGGCCCCATTGATGACGTTTTTATTTGTTCTCCGGCAAGGGTTTAGTTATTTTGCTTTTTATGTGTAAATTACAGAATCTAAAATCCTATTTAGTTTAAAAAAATAATAAAACGCAAATAAAACTGTCAAATATCTTTTCTTTGTTGTTTTATCCTTGAGTCTTTTTCTCACAGTCTTAGAATGATCTGCACTAAGTGTGTGCAGTACCGTAAGTGGTATTAGTGGATTTTATTACCAAACCACCAAATCCATCTATTATGCATTTTTATTTAAATTGCTTTATGATTTGATTTTAAGTATTTATCATATATATATATACAGTATATATATATATATATATATATATATATATATATATATATATATATATATATAGATAATTTATTTCTTGTGAATTCCAAACATTTGTAGACTCGTAATTCATTGAATAAAATATTACAGTTATTATGATTATTTATTATAAAGGAAGTGATAGGAGATTAATTATAATTTTGTTATACGTTGCCCATCTCACGACGAAGAACCTTTCACGCAGCATATAAAGTATTTTAACGTTCTAGGTAAATTTAACCTCCTACAGTCTAACATTTCCAAAACGAAACGATTTCATAGATAAATATAATATTATTTTAATGTGTAAGAACTTATTAATAACCCTACTATGATATGAATACTATGTTTTAAGGAAAAATGTAGTCACGATTTGAATGTATCTATTTTAATTGTAAATGTGAGTATAATATCTTTTATTTTTGTAGGTTTTAAATATTTAAAATATAGTTTTATGTATTTTATCTTGTACTAAGTTCATACAAATTACTAAAATAGCACATTAAAACTGTTTTATGAATAGTTTTGTTTTTACGATTTTCCTGACATTACAAACATCTCCAATGTACTAAATTGAAACTATAAGTACATTACAGTGACGACAGGACACTCAATACTTGACACAGTTAATTACTTGTAATTAACCTCTAATTTATTATATCGCATATTCAATTTAAATTTAAACTACTTAGGTTTAATTCCTAGGAACAGTAGTTAGTATAATGTGGAAACTCTGGGTGAGCTGAACAACTTATTAGGGACAACGCCAATTAGAGATTCAATTAGCTGATACACAATCACAAGGGAAAATTAGAGGACGACAATTACTACCCTTTCTACACACAGTCCTGATAACTACCCACGTATCAGGAAACAGGTAAATTAGTGGACATGAGAGCATTTGTTAACTTACAATAATCATTTTTACTTGATTTTATTAAAAATAAAGTTTTCTGCAAGTTTAACCTACATCAAACTGAAAAATATTTCGTCAGTAAAAAAATATTGAATTTTGTACTCCTTATGCTAAATGTCCTCCCTATAACTTTTACTTATTCTAGGAGCTATGCTCGATTACAGGCTTGATTATTATTTTAATTCTTTACTTGGTGTCAATTAATGGTAAATATTTTAAAATAATATAAACATTTACTCTATTGCTAAGCCTTTACACGATTTTTAGATGAAGACTACATAGTGTTATTAGGTTATTTTAATGGGTACTCAACAAGAGATTTAAAAAAAAATTAAAATTAAAATTAAAAGAGTGAAACGGGCCTTACATTCCTCAGTATTTTACATTACAGGTAATATTTACAAATAATTTAATAATAACTTTATATCTGTCCTACTATCAATAACTTATTACTAGGATATTTCGAAAACCTATTTTTATAACGTAATAAGGTATATAATTTAATTTATTGAACATACATTTATAGAACATGTTTTTAAAAATCAAAACATTTTAATATTTTAGAAACGTCAGTGATCAAACCCTAATATTTTCTAACAATATTACCTTTTCAAGTGTTTCCATGTAATGAAAAAATAAGGCAGTGATTTCGAATCACGACGTGTCTATAATACACTTTAAAATACAATATATTTATATAAAATGTATTAATATTTTACTTTGGTGAATCACAATAGTGTACTGATACAATTGAACATTAAAAATCCTTGTAATTGTTTGAATAATTTACTGTTATTATTATATTTATTTTAACATATCTTACATAGCGCAAATATTACAAATATAGTCAAAATAATAGTAGCGAAGAATGTCTGCGTTTACACTAGGTACTAAATATCATTAAATAAGGTAGTAAACTAAGATAGTTGCTATTTAAGTTATAACTGACATAATGATATGAGACCTACCACAATCCCCAATAATGCTAAGAACACGCCAACACCAAAACCACTCTTCACACTAAGCCTATACTCATGAATGTCTAATGCCTCAATCCAAACAACTGATTGGCTGAAGTTAGGTTAGGACTAAGCCTACAATGATAGAATTTGTCTACTGAATAGTTTGAACATGAATTAGGTACTGAGTAGTCCTATGTACTCGTAGTAAATGCAGCCTATGTAAAAATGTAATTGACAGTTTAAATGAATATTCTTCGAAAAGTTGTCTAGTCTTAGTTTGAAACAAACATATTATAACATTATGCATAGTTAGGTATTACATATTTAATTAATTTGTAATGTTAACATCTACAATTAAATAAACTATATAAATCGAATAAAGTAAAAATAATAATCATAATAATGTTTATTACTAATAAAATAATAATTTTATGACAGAAACAGTTTTTATATTTTATTTCATCTTACTAAATACAGTATATCAAGCCCTACGTGTCATAGTGCTCTACGCCATGGGGCGAACGATAGAATGGGGTGCACGATTGTTCTAAATCTGCCACTTGACTGTGGTAATGAGGTTTCCCACCAACAACAGTAACCATGGATTTACCAAAAATATTCTTTCATGATACTGATATTTAATTTATTTATACGTTGATAGATATTTTCAAATAGGTTGTGACAACGTTTAACATACAAAAATTAATTTTTTTGCAAACGAGGTAAAATTTAATCAATCATTTTTTTTTTTTAGATAAGTACAACTTTATTACTATTGAAACATTTTATCATTATATTGAATGGAATATATTCTAACATATACGTGAATGGTATACTGTTTTACTATAACAGTTTACACTTGAAAGTATGAAATAGTAAATTATACGTACGTTTAATGATAATTAAGTTTATTAAATATAAAGACGTATTTCATATTTTATTCCACATACATTTATTCCAATCTGTACGATATTTTTAGGATAATCCAGATATTAATAAATATTACGTAGTTATAAATATAAAAATGCATATAAATAAACAAAATGCTATATGAATTAATTAATAAATGTTTTATTCAAATAACCTTGCTTTACTACATAAAACTTCAATTTATTAGTATCGTAACACGTTTTCAATGTCCAATCAATGCTACCAACTACTCTCCTAACTGTAAAAGTACTATAGTAACATAATCATACTAAATCCCTATTCGTTTTATATATATATATATATATATATATATATATATCCTTATTGATATATAAAGTAGTTTGGGCCCAGCAGCAGTTCGGGCCCACTATGCGGTTGGGGTCAAACTGCTGCGAGCATATACCAATTTCGAATATATAACTTTAGACGTTCAAAGCAGTTTGAACTCACCTACCTGACAGTAGTTTGGCCCCATAAACATGTATGTTCGGGGTAGTTTAGGCTCACACAGTCTACCAGTTAAACCTCAGCAATTCA
The DNA here is from genome assembly GCA_035578905.1 of Stictocephala bisonia. Lineage (NCBI taxonomy): Eukaryota > Metazoa > Arthropoda > Insecta > Hemiptera > Membracidae > Stictocephala > Stictocephala bisonia. The sequence continues at coordinate 49,512 of JAQJVL010003194.1, read as the reverse complement.
CACGGTACTTTTGCCTCAGTATTTCATATGCATACAGTAGTTTGTCCTTACCTGTCTAAGCAATTTGGACTCATCCATTTTGGCACAACAGTACACAAGCGCTAAATATTTATTAACCAATTAATGTATTTGTCGTTTATAGGATATGATTTTGTTGTGTGGATAAAAGCTGATGTTAAAACATATTTAGAAACAAATTAATGTTATTCCTAATAACTATAAAAAAAAATGCTTGAAAAATAAATTATCATAAATAATTAAATTTGAATAACCAATTACCAGGGTACTATTGTATACAGATACATGAGTTACCTGAGTAGGTTGCTATTTTATAAAGTTACAGTTATTTGTAAGTAATAGATCATTTAAGAACAGTCACATTAAAAACGTAATGAACATGGGTTGTACCAGTTATTACCTTGGGTACCACACGTGATCAACTTGGGTAGTATCTGTGATTATTTTGGGTAGAACCCATGATCAACTTGGCAAGTACCTGTGATTGCCTTGAGTAGCACCCATGGTCAACTTGGGTAGCCACCCGTAATTACCCCGATTATAAAACGTGGTCAACATGGCTGCCTACTCGTTATTACCTCGGGTAGGACCTGTGGTCAATTTGGGTAGTACTTGTGATTTATCTTGGGTAGCACCCGTGGTAAACTTGGTTATAACTTTGATTATTTTAGGTAGCACCCGCAGTCAACTAGAGTAGCCACCACCAATATTGGGTAGCACACGAATTAAAATTAAGTAGTACTTGTGATTACTTTGGGTAGCAACCGTGATCAAAGTAATCAAAGTGGCCGTTTTCCTCCGCGAAAATAGCTATAAACATGGTGTTGATTTCTATGTCAACGATTCGTTCCGTAGTTAATAATCTTATAGTACACTTAAAACGGTTGTGTCCAATTAGGGAACAGTCTTGTTTGCGAAAAGGGGTAAAATCGTCCAGTTTGCGAATAGACAAACATACCAGAATAATATTTTTCCAGTTATCCATCAAATTTAAAAATGTGCTGAAATTTTTGTGGACAATGGGGCCATCCTTATGAGTTATTTCCTGTTTGCGTACCCAACTAAAACGACCCGTGCCGAAGTGTCCGCCGTTGTAAGAAATAGAAGTTACATAAAATTATTGAATATACTAAATAATATTTTAACGAATTATTGATTAATTATTATTACTATTAAATAACATACGTATAACAAAATATGTTCAGCGAAAAAACTGACAAGTCCTTTATAATTACCACTGTCCTTTATAATTACCATGTTTATATATAAAACGTTATACTAGCTACAAGTACTTGCAGATGTGATCAGTTATTTCCGAGGACGTTATTTTGTTCGTAAATCAAAATAAGTGAATGGAATTTATAAAACTTATAGAACAAATTCCTTTCAACCACGTTTAAACGTGATAAATTAATGGGATTTTGAGTAATAATGGTGTAAATTTGATGTACAGCAAAAACTAGTTAAAATTCCGGTAATTTTTTATTCCAAATAGGATAAACATTACAGTAAAATTTGAATCTTCAAATTTTATAACGTACAACCAAACGAGTTAAACCATGGTACGAGTGGAGTTATCACAGGCCTCTTAGTTTCTTAGAAAACTACCTTCAAACTCGGGTACACATTATTTATGCGCCTAAAGTATTAGAGTAAATTACATTAGATATATTTATAGTGTCACTGTCAAAGTAATTAACACTGTTGAGTAAACTTTTTCAACTTCAGATTTGAAAATAATTTCTTTATTCATCTATATACATTCAAATTCCGCAATGATGGCCTATCATTAGATATTTAATAGGTCTATTCGATTTGTTTTTTGCGTACTGCTCTATCTTAATTCCTGAACTATCATTCCATGACCATTCATATAAATATATAAATGCAGTGGTAATGGTCATCCTACCCACTCATTATTGTACGGTGGTGATCAGCCACCCACCCACCTACCCTCTATCTGGTTCCCTAAATAATACAAGTACAAAGTATGGGTGGTTGAATGAGGCAATACCACTGTACATAAGTAGGTATGTGGGCTAATACCACAGCGTGTATGTATGGGTCAATACCACCTTATATGTGTGGGTAGGTGGCCCTATACCTCCGTACTAGTAAAGGTGGCTGGAAGGTTGGTTCGTTTTCACCATAACTGTATGAGTGAGTAGAAAGACCGTACGTGCATGGGTGTTTGAGTAGGTCATTTTCACTATAGTGCTTGGGTAGTTGGGCATGGGTAGTTGGGCATGACAATAACATCATACGCGTTTTCTTAATTCTAGTGGTCGTGTTTGGATGGGCCAGTGGGTCAATACCACCGTACGTGTTTGGGTGTGTGAGATGGTCACTATACCCCATTCGTGTATGGGTGGTCGGGAAGGTCATTTATCAACGTACTTATATGGATGGATGGCCGTGTTATTACAACTTTACGTGGTGTATATGAGTGGGTTGCAGGGTGTTCACCCCCGTTCGTGTATGTATGTTGGGGGTCCGTACGTTTAGCGTGTTAACCCACGCCCCGCAATCAAAGGTTGATCAGGAACGAATCTTAACGCCCCGCCACCCTAGGTTACCATCATGCAGGAAGACTACTCATGCTAACCACCTTTCAGGTAGAGCTTTAGTGATTATACCTGCTGTGTTGATTATATTATGTCTGGGTAGAACAGAGGTGTGTTTGTTGCTTCCATACGTATATGGATAGGTGGGTGGATCATTACCTCCGTATGGTTGGAGGTGGATGGTTGGAAGGTAAAAGAAGCTAAACAGCTTATTGGTAATTCAATGTGTTGGCTGACATATCTGACTGACCTATGTAACATTTAACGTCTGTATGTAAAATATTACATACTTACTTACTGAAATGTGTTAAGCGCAGGAGATTTGTGTAAACAAGTAGAGCTAATCTTGAAAACTAACTTAATTTTATAAGACCCACAACAAAAAGTATATGTAAATAGGTTTAAAGGGCCATAACAATTAGAAAAAGCGTTTTTTTTTCCTTTCTCGTTCACAACAAATCCGTCAATAGTTTTTTTACGAAACTCAGGTTTATGTTGTTCAATCCTTTTCTTAGCCGAGGTGGAATTTTAATAAAGCTGTATGGGAGGCCTTTACATTAATGCTCAAAGATGGTTTCAGATTAATTCCTCATTTAACTAAGAATCGCGATCGTTCCAGAAACCTTGTCGTATCCACAACAAAGACGGGTCTCTTAAGATATATAACTGGATGGATCCATAAATAAACTTAAATGCAAATAAACTAATGAGTAAAGTGGCACATGGGCTAGTTTAGTCTTTCTTCCTTCTCAATTTGCAAACTACACTATGTGAACCAATTTTGGAAACTGAGGTGCGATTTAGGTTAACTTCGTAGTTGCAAAATGCTGATGTGTTGGCTAAGTATATTCCTATTCTGTATACAAATGTGGTTAAGAATACTAATTGTACAAAGAAGTACTCAACCCTCATTGATTAAACATTATGCTTGCTGCTTGCCCTTGAATCACTATGGTACTTCGCGTGTTTAACCAAATACCATTCACCAATTTGTATCTTAAATCTTCTCTATAATAGTTTTAGAAAATGACCAATACACAAGATTGTATTATGTAAAGTATTAAGAATAGTTGCATATTGGATATGACTAAAGCCCTTATGTCCTAATCTATACGTCTATCATGAAGTCCTCCCTCCCTGTCTTCCTATATGGGCCTACAATAATAGTATTGATACCTGTCCATCTTCAATTTGAATAAATACCCGAACATATTTTTTTACAAACAGAATCTATATGAATGTTAACATTCAAACTGTTGTCAATATTTAGGCTGAGAAATGTTGTCTAGGGACATGGAACTATAACATTATTACCAATGAATAAGGCAACTAAAGGACTCTTACGATTTATCGCGTAGTCTGAGTCACGCAGTATCAGTCTGATTATTGTCCAATTTAAAACATATTCTTGTTCTCAATTCTCCTTCTATAACACATTCTAAACCTGACAGATAAATGAGTTTTCAGATGTTTGCGGAGACATATGTAGTAGAGGATACGAAGTTTATAAGTACTCTTTTACACAGTCATTATAAACTTCTTACGAAGTGTTCACGTTTTCATATTTTAAAAAGACCATTAACTCTTATTTGTTTTCAGACAGTTACTAGACATCCTTGTGCCGTCAGACATAAAACTGTCATACAATGCATATTGCCAATCTCTGTTTTTGTGTGGGAATATTGCTTGGGGGGGTGTTTTCAAATTAATATTCGGTTCATTAAACGTCATAAAATTCGATAATAAAACCGCAATGGGTGAAAATAGAAGCTATCTTATAGACATTTTACTCGAAGAATTCAAGGTATTATTTATTCGACAGCTATATAATAAATTACTCCATTTATACTCTTAAAAACACTTTATTTTAAAAACAATTATTATTTTACTTGATATTCTCAAAACACTTACATACAAACAGATAGACTTAAAAAGTGTACTCATTAACCAACTTTCATTTCATAATGTAACATCTTTTTAGAAATATTCCAAATGAACTCAAAGGATTTCAGAAACTTAAGCTTTTAACGTACAAAAGGAAAGTAACTGCATGGTTGTTGACCTTGGGAGAGGGTGCATCGGAGTTGAGTATCGCATCCAGTTATTGATAACTAACATTCTGGCCTCTATAATCTATTCACCACTCAACCGATACCATACCTAATCAGACATATTTGTTCTACTATGAATTTGTCGTGTTTTTTTTTTTATTTTTACCCCTAGTTCTCTGACCGGTTGACTACCACTCAACCGATACCATACCTAATCAGACATATTTGTTCTACTATGAATTTGTCGTGTTTTTTTTTAATTTTTCCCCTAGTTCTCTGACCGGTTGACTACCAATCAACCGATACCATACCTAATCAGACATATTTGTTCTACTATGAATTTGTCGAGTTTGTTTTATTTTTCCCCTAGTTTTCTGACCTTAGTTATATTCTTGTTTATGACTTATTCCAATTTTCTTGCACAGTAACCATATTTTTTCAATTAGGTTATATTATTCGGTTTAAAAAATCACAATTATGATAACATTTCTGGATAGATCCATGTATATAAATTGTAACCTATCCCTGTTTGTATATATTATGAATTTTACATAAATTCAATTATTTCTCATTTCTTTGTCTTGTATAAAAATGATCTTAAGAAATTACTCATGCCCACGCACAGCTATTTATCTAAGTGGGCATAATTGTTTTCTCCAATGTAAAATATATTTTCTAAACTATGAATTATTGTTTGTGAACAGTAATGTATTATAATTATTTTTTTGTATGTAAAATGGAGGATTGGATTTATTTTTTATTTGTTTTTTGTATTTATTAGGCTTCCTGTATATTGGCAATTCTATTATTCAATTGGGGGAATTCCCTGGAGTGTAAAAGAGTTCTGTTGCCCAAAATAACATAACACGAAAATTAGTCTAGTTAGTACATTGATAATTCTACTAATATACAAATAAAAAATACTAGCTTATGAGTTTCAAACATAAAACACTGATAAAAAATTTTAAAGATTTGTATACGTTAATACATGTCCAAAGTTTTTAAGGTTTTTCATAAGGAATGCCTATAAAATTAGCATACTATCAATCTTCCTCCAATTACTGAAATAGTTTTAGAACTATTACTTGTTATTGATTCCTGATTGCTAAGTGCTGTTGAAAACGATTACAAAAAAATGTATACACACATAACAGGAAGTAATGCGTTAATTTTCAATATGGTCAATTAATTTATCATGATAGGATCATGTTTATAGTAATTATGAAAATACTTTGCAAGATATCTCATCTATGTGATATTATTATTTATTTATTTCTCTTTAAATACAGGGCTGTACATGTGAGAAGTAATTTTCTTATCTACTAAAAAAGCTATTATGTAGTGCAAAATAGTGGAAAACAATATTTAACTTATTAAGGCTATTTAATGTAATAATCACATTTGAAAAGAACCTAAAACAATTTTCAATTTGAGACTAATCATTTAGTTAACTTATAAACAAAAACCAAATAATTGGATTCGTAAGAACAGTACTCGTTATCAGCTGACTCTGACAGACGTGGCCCACAAACATTCTGTCACGTATTTGCAGCTGTAGACGCATCAATGATATGATAAGGAATGGGCCTTGCTTTCCCGCGCTCGCCCAGCCACGTGTGGTGAGATCATCGCCACCTATCACAGACCTCTGAAAATTAGTAAGGCTTGTAACATCTTCATGATCTGCGAGGAAGGTATCATTTACCGTGAAGAAGGTAATTCCTGACCCTGTACTAAGATACTCACCAAAACTCTACCAAAGTGAGGCTGTACAACCTCTCCCGTTCTTCTATTAAATAGATGGTCACCCTCTAAACCTCCCATACATGTATGGTGATATAACCCACCCGCCCCAGTTCACGTGTGAATGTATTCACCCACCCACATACCATTACACGTAATAATGGCATTTACCTACTCGCCTACCAAACACGTACGTTGATATTGGCCCACCCACACATACACGAACGTTGGAACGGTCTACCCACCCACCCATATACGTACAGTGTTATTGGGTATTGATTGATCCACCCATCAACCCCAACACGTTTGGTGGGTAATCCCACTCATTAAATCCATACACGTATGATATTGGCCTAGCCACCCACCAACACATGTATTTCCTGTGTTGACTCCCCTACCACTTATACACGGGCAGTGGTGAGGACCTTCCAACCTACATAGTAACATCATTATTGGTAAATCAGTATTATTGGGAAATTTCAAAAACAAATCAGTACCATCGAACGGAATGCATTGGAGAGTGGGTGAATCATCACCAACATATGTGTATGGGTTGGAGAGTTGGTTAATTCCCCTATCAATTCCACTATACGTAAATGAGAAGGTGAATGGAACAATGTACTGAATAAATGGTTGGGTAGGTAGGTCAATATCATTGTACGTGTTGGGTAGGTGGGCGATAATTTAAGTGCGTAATAGTGGTTGTATCAATACCACTGTACTATTTTGAGAGTGGGAGAGTCATTTTAGTGTACACTTGGGTCAATAGGTATACATGGTACCCAAGTTAATCATACGGAGCCCTCAAACCCCCGTAGAGGTTTTATAAATACACAGGTGGCTTGGTAAGGTTATCAAAGACTACTGAAATAAATCAGTGGCTATCCCAGATGATCCTGGGTTGATCACCTAAGATCACGGGCTACCAAAGGTTATCACGGGTAGCTATTATAAATGATCTCGGGCTACCAAAGTAGGTCAGTACCGACCGAAGTTTATCACGAGAAACTATGCGTAACTGTCAGTGGCTACTAAATTTTTGATTACGAGTGCCGAACCAAAATGAGCACGAGTTACCAAAGATGAACAATGGCTAACCAAGTTGACCACGCGTAGCTACTGAAAGTTATCACGGGGTACCATAGTAAATATGATTACTTTCGGAATTATTCATTATTCATTTCTAAGACGCCGATCGTCAAGATATGGGCGAATATGAGGAGTGAATGAGTGTGATGAGTGTTGATGAACAAGTGTTGTCATTATTACTATCTGAGTTCGACTTAGTTAATAAAGGACTATTTATTAATATACCAATGGCCAGGGCAACTATGGAATTGGAACCACGTAGTGTTGGTCTGATTTTCAGCTGACAAGTCTGACACTCAGTTCTCTTTCCTACAAAACATCTGAACCTTGACTACCATCCAACATGGACACCCAAGACTTCTCTAGTAGTGTCCACGTCGGTCGCAACCATTGAGTGGATGCCGTGTCGGTATTAAGAGGACTTAGCATGGAACCTATCGCCTTCAACCTCCCAAACACTTTGTCTCCAAGTTGCTGGGTTTAAAAAAAACAAATGGTCAAATTCAAATTTACTGTGAAATTAAACACATAAAGTTATCATACAATCATCCGGAAGCAGAGCTTGGACACTCTGGCTGTGATAAGGTCATTTTTTATTCTAAAAATACTCCAAAATAACATGTGATTAACACCCAGCATAACACTATTTTTTTCTTGTACTTGAATTAGGAAACTCATTTACAATTAATTTCTAAAACTTGCTCCTTTAAATCTAGTTTTATTTTGCTTTGAGGCCTCTCAAGGTCATGTGACGCTGCTTTCAAGGATCTAGTTTATCCCAAGGCGAGTATCGATTTAAACGAAAGGTGACTCATTTGATATATTTTTAATTAGATACCTTTCAGAATAAAAGTGCCGGGCTTTAGTGCGTTTAAGTAGATCCATATCAATCATATCTTGAAAAGAATATTTGTGTGGCATTTTAATTAAAAAAAAACTTTTAAATATTCTACTGCACAACGTACATATAAATGCTAAAACCTTTGTCTTTAGATAAGACCACTGAACGTGGATGGGTGGACGTGTATGGGAAGGTTGATGGGTGACCAATAGATTCACTACCACTGTGCGATCTCACCCTTGCCTCATTTCCTTTAATTTCCCCACCGTGTGTCAGCTTGCACTTGAACTGCCAATGCAGTAAAGGACTTGGGTCTGGAGTAGTGAAGGAATTAATTGCTGAATGGATTTGAAAACAGTAAATTTATCATTGTAAGACTTTGTCCCACTAGCCTATAACAATTCAATGGTAAAGATTATTATAACTTATCTAATTTCAACTTGCCCACCCATACATGGAAAGTGGTATTGACTCACCCGCCCAACTATACACATACAGTGTTATTCACCCACCCTACCACACATAGAGGTTCAGAGAAATTGACCAACCAACCCACCTATACTCTTACAGTGGTTATCCCCAAACCCCGTTGTCAGATTCTTAAATTGATCACGGTTGGTTACGATTGATACCCAAGCCAGACCTGGCAACTCATAAATCAAGGTGACGCAAAATTTATGAGAATCACGCATTCAAAAGTCACCTTACGCTCTCACGCAAGACACCTCAAAACTCACGCAGTTTAAAAGAGTCGCGAGCAGCTACAATAATGTCACTATTCGTTGCTATATGTCATGGGTAAATGAACAGACAGTGACGTTACTGGGAGAAACGTGACGTGACACTAAACACAGGCAGTACAGTAATTAATTTCCAACACTGTTTAAGTGTATACTAAACAAAAAATTAGTTTAGTTTGTGTTTCAAATAACACGTTGTTAAAAGTGGAGTACCAACTATTTATAGTAATCTGATCTTTTTTGTGTTTCTCATGACGTAATATTGTTACTGTCATGACCCTTTGGATTGTTTTTCTGTTGTTTTTCACGTAATAGCACGCATTTCTCTTCATCTAATTTAGGAAACCTCCGCATTGATACATCTCAAGGTTGACAGGTGCTCAGCTGATCACAGGTTACTCCCCAAACTGATCAAAGATGGGTCCCCAAGTTGATCATGGATAGTTCCAAATGGGGCACGGGTATTACTGAATTTACTGCTGACTAGCTTTTGCAGTAAATTCAGTAAAACATTGACTTTTATGTATACATATAGATGGGTCAATTATATTCTAAAAGAATACCAAGTCAAGTATCTTATTGTCCCGCGCGCCATATAGTCTCGAGGACAAAGCTGTGACCATCCAGCCCACGTGTGTGCCTGCGATTGTTTACATGTTTAACTTGCTTGTAAACAAGGTAGCGCCTTCCATGTGCCGCTCGAAAATGTGTACTTTGATATCCTTTATACATAGAACGACAATCGGGCCAGCCTAAAATTTATTATGAATATTAACTATATTACTTTTCAAAATTAATTAAATATTATATTTTAAACAGCATTTACAAGAAACATGCTGAAAGCTCTTGCTTCGCTACGTGTTGGTTCTCTACGCTTGCTTCCCTCCGTGGTTTTGTTTAAATAATTACACCAGGATAAACGCTTAGCCTGTTGCCGTTCTCGTAGATAAAATAGTTTTAATGTTTTGAAAACACTATAGGTCTACTTTAGGATGACGCAAAGTAGTTCAATCATGCCAGAGTTAGTAGTAATAACCTTAACATTTCGCAATAAAACCCAAAATAGATAAGCTTTTGGGCCATGTTTATGTTTGATGTATCAGCTGTTTAAAATTATTTGTTTTATTAAATTAATACAATGTTGCTTTTATGAAAAAAAGAAAAAAAGGAAACGTTGAGTGGCTGTTTATACTCATTAAGAATGGAATTTCAAGAAATCCTTGCTTAGTGGATCTCTTTGATACAAATGCTAACTTCCCTTCAATTTTCATAAAAATCTGTTCAATGGTGTAGGATATTTCGTGTAGAGTGAGTACATCGTTTTTGTATTTTATATATTAAGATAATAATATATAGTAAACGCTTTAAATTTGAAAGTTTCACAGAATATAAAAATTTATAAAATTATGCATTCAGAATGTAAATTCATTCATCCTAAAAGTTTTTACTACTTGCATCAAAACGAAAAGTTTAGCTCTCTGACAAAGAAATTATAATTTTTAAGAGATACCTGATTGATTAAATAATTACTTTGGTTAACTATGGAACTTTAATACGCAATCAAACTTGACAAAAAAATTGAAATATGCCACTTTAACTGTTATGGTACAGATATTACAGATTATTGTTCTTTTAACAAAATATTTACAAAATACTGGGTGTTTCAGACAACCCGTGCAATATCTCCTGTGTTTAAATCGTTTAAAATAGAGCTATACTATAAACTGTAAATCTAGTAAATCTCACATGGAGAACTTCCCGAAATTCTTTTTGTCGCATTTAAAATACAAGGTGTGCCCTAAAATGATGGAAGTGTAGGCCCACTTCCACTGTACATTTTGATTGGGTCGACGGGTGATTCCACTACCACTTATGTGCATGATGTACAAGTAGGCCCACTTCCACTGTACTTGTGTTTTGGTCGACGGGTGAGTCCAATTACTGTAAATTGATTTAGCTGGACGGGTGAGTCCACTACCAATGTAGGTGTATGGATGTACGAGTAAGCCCACTTCCACTATACATGTGTTTGGGGTCGAGGGGTGAGTCCACTACTACTGTACGTGCATGATGTACTAGTAGACCCCCTTACACTGTACATGTGTTTGGGTCGAAAAGTGAGTCCACTACTGCTGTACATGTCTTTAGCAAGATGGGTGACTCCACTACCACTGTACGTGTATGATGTACGAGTAGGCCCACTTCCACTGTACATGGGTTTGGGTCACCAAGTGAGTCCACTACTACTGTACATTTCTTTAGCATAACGGGTGAGTCCACTACCACTGTACGTGTATGATGGACGAGTAAGCCTACTTCCACTTTTCATGTGTTTGGGTCGACGGGTGAGTCCACTACCACTGTACGTGTATGATGTACGAGTAGGCCCACTTCCACTGTACATGGGTTTGGGTCGCCAAGTGAGTCCACTACTACTGTACATTTCTTTAGCATAACGGGTGAGTCCACTACCACTGTACGTGTATGGTGGATGAGTAAGCCTACTTCCACTTTACATGTGTTTGGGGCGACGGGTGAGTCCACTACTACTGTACGTGTATGTATGATGGACAAGTAAACCCACTTCCACTGTACATGTGTTTGGTTCGACGGGTGAGTCCACTACCACTGTACGTGTATGGTGGATGAGTAAGCCTACTTCCACTTTACATGTGTTTGGGGCGACGGGTGAGTCCACTACCACTGTACGTGTATGATGTACGAGTAGCCTTACTTCCACTGTACATGTGTTTGGTTCGACGGGTGAGTCCACTAACACTTTACGTGTATGATGTACGAGTAGACTCAATTCCACTGTACATGTATTTGGTTCGACGGGTGAGTCCACTACTACTGTACGTGTATGTATGATGGACAAGTAAACCCACTTCCACTGTACATGTGTTTGGTTCGACGGGTGAGTCCACTAACACTATACGTGTATGATGGACGAGTAAGCCTAATTCCACTGTACATGAGTTTGGGTCGACGGGTGAGTCCACTACCGCTGTACGTGTATGATGGACGAGAAGGCCCACTTCCACTGTACATGTTTCTGAGTCGACGGGCGAATCCACTACCAATGTACGTGTATGAGTTTGCAAGGTCAACTACCACTGTACATGTATGAAGGGGCAGAGTGAACTACCACTGTATATGTATGAGTTGACGGGTGGGACCACTACCACTGTACGTACCAGTGGGTCCGCTACTACTGAACGTGTATGCGTAGACGTGAGGGTCCACTACTACTCTACGTAAATGAGTAGACGAGTGGCGCCGGTACTACTGTACGTGTACTAGTTGACGGGTGTGTCCACTACTACTGTACGTGCACTAGTTGAAGGGTTTGTCCGGTACTTCTGAACGTGTATGCGTGGACGGGAGGTTCCACTGCTACTGTACGTGTACTAGTGGAGAGGATGGTCCACTACTACTGTTCGTGTGTGAGTAGACGAATGGGTCCGGTGATAATGTACGTGTAATAGTAGACGGGTGGGTAGGTACTACTAATCGTGTATGCTTAGACGTGTGGGTCAACTACTACTGTACGTGTACTGGTAGAAGGGTTTGTCTGGTACTACTGAACGTGTATGCGTAGACGGGAGGGTTCTCTACTACTGTATGTGTGTGAGTAGATGCGTGGTCCGGAACTACTGTACGTGTACCAGCAGAGGAGTGGGTTCGGTACTACTGAACGTGGAAGGAAAGGTATGCGTGGAAGGAAGGTTTTACTACTACACTTGCAACAAGTGACCTACATACTAATGCCAAATGGTGAGGTCAAAGGGGATGGATGAGTATAACTAGTATCACGCGACCCACATACTAATGCAAAATGGTGAGGACAAACAGGATAGATGATACTGGGTATAAAAGTCGTTGAGTAGAACTAACAACACGCGACCCACATACTAATACCAAATGGTGAGGCCAAAGAGGATGGATTATACTGGGTATAAAAGTATGTGAGTATAACTAACATTACGCGACCCACATACTAATGCCAAATGGTGAGGCCAAAGAGGATGTATTATACTGGGTATAAAGGTCTGTGAGTATAACTAACATTACGCGACCCACATACTAATAGCAAATGGTGAGGCCAAATAGGATGGGTGATACTGGGTATAAAGGTATGTGAGTATAACTAACATTACACGATCCACATACTAATGGCAAATGGTGAAATTAAAGAGGATGTATGATACAGGGTGTAAAGGTATGTGAGTATAACTAATATCACGCGACGCACATACTACTGCCAAATGGTGAGGCGAAAGAGGATGGATGATACTGGGTATAAAAATACCATCAGTATAACTAACATCACGCGACCCCACATACTAATGCCAAATGGTGAGGCAAAAGAGGATGGATGGTACTGGGTATAAAAGTCTGTGAGTATAACTAACATCACGCCACCCACATACTAATTCCAAATGGTGAGACCAAAGAGAATGGATGATACTGGGTATAAAGGTATTTGAGTATAACTATTATCACGCCACCCACATTCTATTGCCAAATGGTGAGGCCAAAGAAGATGGCTGATACTAGGTATAAAAGTCTGTGAGTATAACTAACATCACGCGACCCACATACTAATGCCAAATGGTGAGGCCAAAGAGTGGATGATACTGGGTATAAAAGTATGTGAGTATAACTAACATCACGCGACCCACATACTAATGCCAAATGGTGAGGCCAAAGAGAATGAATGATACTGGGTATAAAAGTATGTGAGTATAACTAACATCACATGACCCACATGCTAATGCCAAATGGCGAGACAAAAGAAGATGGCTGATACTAGGTATAAAAGTATGTGAGTATAACTAACATCACGCGACCCACATACTAATGCCAAATGGTGAGGCCAAAGAGAATGGATGATACTTGGTATAAACGTATGTGAGTATAACTAACATCACACGACCCACATGCTAATGCCAAATGGTGAGGCAAAAGAAGATGGCTGATACTAGGTATAAAAGTATGTGAGTATAACTAACATCACGCGACCTACATACTAATGCCAAATGGTGAGGCAAAAGAAGATGGCTGATACTAGGTATAAAAGTATGTGAGTATAACTAACATCACGCGACCTACATACTAATGCCAAATGGTGAGGCCAAAGAGGATGGATGATACTGGGTATAAAGGTATGTGAGTATAACTAATATCACGCGACCCACATACTAAAGCCAAATGTTGAAACCATAGTGGATGGATGATACTTGATATAAAATACTGTGATTATAAATACATTATGTAGCTCACATAATACTGCCATATAGGGAAGCTAAAGTGATGGCTCACAATAGCAATGAAATACGTGAATTCAAATAACACCATACGACCCACTTACTTAAGTCCATGGTAAGGTCAAAGTGATGTATGGTATTGGGCCAACATGATGCAACTCACATACTACTGCCACATGGTAAGGCCAAAGTGAAGAATAATACTAGGAATAAAAATACTGTGCCTCTTGTTACGACCCACTACTACAACATAGTGAGGCCAAAACTATGCATTCAAAATGTAAATTCGTCCATCCTGAAGGTTTTTACTACTTGCGTCAAAACGTAGTTTTGCTCTCTGACAAAGAAACTAAAATTTTTAAGAGATATCTGATTCATTAAATAACTACTTTGTTTAGCTATGGAACTGTTATACGCAATCAAACTTGCCTGAAATGAACTAAATTATGCCAATTTTAACGGTTATTCTGCAGATATTACATATTATTGTTATTTTAACTAAATATTTACAAAATTCAGGGTGTTTAAGACAACCCGTGCAGCATTTCCTGTGGTTGAACCAGTTAAAATAGAGCTATTATACTATATGAAATAATGCAATTTATTTCCTGTACATTATAATTTACATTTCACAATAATAAACAGGATTATCACTGGCCACGGTTCTAGTAATGTGGCCAGAGTTTGAAACAAAATAAATTTTCTTTAAAACTAAAAGTTACCTTCAGTCCAGTTCTTTGTGATTGACATTTAAAACTGTCATTTCATGTAGCGTCTATTTACAAACAATTATATATTTACATATATTATGCATATATTAAAAAGTAATAAAAATATATTAATAAACGCAACTAACAACGATCAAAACATTTTCAATGTTTCACCGTCTTTCAGAATTCTTTACTTATAGTAAAGATAAATTTACTGTAAATCGAATAAATCTCATATAGCATACTTCCCAAAATTTTTTTGTCGCTTATAAATTCAAGGTGTGCCCTAAAATGATAGTCAGAGTTAGAAAATAAAAAATCTGAAATAGAAACATCGGAAGTGTCGACCCACTTCCACTGTACCTTTTGTATGGGTCTACAGGTGAGATCACTACGAATGTATGTGTATGATATACATATAGGCCCACTTCCCCTATACATATAGTTGGGTCGCCTTGTGAGACCACTACCGCTGTATATGTATGATATACAAGTAGGCCCACCTCCACTATACATATGTGTAGGTCGCCGGGTGAGACCACTACCACTCTATATGTATGATATACAAGTAGGCCACTTCCCCTATACATATGTTTGGGTCGCCTTGTGAGAACACTACCAATGTATGTGTATAATATACAAGTAGGCCCACTTCCACTATACATATGTTTGGGTCGACGGGTGAGTCCACTAATACTGTACATTTCATTACCTGGACGGGTGAGACCATTACCAATGTATGTGTATAATATACAAATAGGCCCACTTCCACTGTACATATGTTAGGGTCTACGGGTGAGACCACTACCAATGTATGTGTATAATATACAAGTAGGCCCACTTCCACTGTACATATGTTTGGGTGGCCGGGTGAGTCCACTAATACTGTATATTTCTTTACCTGGACGGGTGAGAACACTAACAATGTAGATGTATGATATTCAAGTAGGCCCACTTCAAACTATACATATATTTGGGTCCACGGGTGAGACCACTACCAATGTATGTGTATAATATACAAGTAGGCCCACTTCCACTGTACATATGTTTGGGTCTACGGGTGAGTCCACTACTAATGTAGATGTATGATATTCAAGTAGGCCCACTTCAACTATACATATGTTTGTGTAACCGGTTGAGACCACTACTAACGGAGGTGTTTGATATACAAGGAGGCCCACTTCTACTCTACATATGTTTGGGTCGCCGGGTGAGTCCACTAATACTGTATATTTCTTTACCTGGACGGGTGAGAACACTAACAATGTAGGTGTATGATATTCAAGTAGGCCCACTTCAACTATACATATATTTGGGTCCACGGGTGAGACCACTACCAATGTATGTGTATAATATACAAGTAGGCCCACTTCCACTGTACATATGTTTGGGTCTACGGGTGATTCCACTACTAATGTAGATGTATGATATTCAAGTAAGCCCACTTCAACGACACATATGTTTGGGTCGCCGGTTGAGACCACTACTAACGTAGGTGTATGATATACAAGTAGGCCCACTATACATATGTCTGAGTCAACGGTCGAGTCCACTAATACTATACATTTCTTTAGCTGGACGGGTGAAACTACTACCAATGTATGTGTATGATATACAAGTAGGCTCACTTCAACTATCCATACGTTTGGGTCGCCGGATGAGACCACTATCAATGTATGTGTTTGATATACAAGGAGGCCCACTTCTACTCTACATGTGTTTGGGTCGCCTGGTAAGACTACTACCAATGTATGTGTTTGATATACAAGGTGGCCCACTTCTATTCTACATGTGTTTCAGTCGCCTGGTGAGACTACTACCATTGTATATGTATGATATACAAGGAGTCCCACTTCTGCTCTACATGTGTTTGAGTCGCCGGGTAAGACTACTACCATTGTATGTGTATGATATACAAGGAGGCTCACTTCCACTAAACATATGTTTGGGTCGCCGGGTAAGACTACTACCAATGTATGTGTATGATAAACAAGTAAGATTACTATCACTATACATGTGTTTGGGTCGACGGGAAAGACTACTACCAATGTATGTGTATGATAAACAAGTAGGATCACTACCACTATAAATATGTTTGGGTCGCCGGGTAAGACTACTACCAATGTATGTGTATGATAAACAAGTAGGATCACTACCACAATACGTATGTTTGGGTCACCGGATAAGACTACTACCAATGTAGGTGTATGATATACAAGTAGGCCCACTTCCACTATACATATGATTGGGTCGCCGTGTAAGACTACTACCAATGTAGGTGTATGATATACAAGTAGGTCCACTTCCACTATACATATGTTTGGGTCGCAGGGTAAGACTACTACCAATGTAGGTGTATGATATACAAGTAGGCCCACTTCCACTATACATATGATTGGGTCGCCGGGTGAGACTACTACCATAGGTGTATGTTATACAAGTAGGCCCACTTCCACTCTACATATGTTTGGGTCGCAGTGTAGGACTACTACCAATGTATGTGTATGATATTCAAGTAGGCCCACTTCCACTCTACATATGTTTGGGTCGCCGTGTAAGACTACTACCAATGTAGGTGTATGATATACAAGTAGGCCCACTTCCACTATACATATGTTTGTGTCGCCGGGTAAGACTAGTACCAATGTAGGTGTATGATATACAAGTAGGCCCACTTCCACTATACATATGATTGGGTCGCCATGTAAGACTACTACCAATGTAGGTGTATGATATACAAGTAGGCCCACTTCCACTATACATATGATTGGGTCGCCGTGTAAGACTACTACCAATGTAGGTGTATGATATACAAGTAGGCCCACTTCCACTATACATATGTTTGGGTCGCCGGGTAGAATACTACCAATGTAGGTGTATGATATACAAGTAGGCCCACTTCCACTATACATATGATTGGGTCGCTGTGTAAGACTACTACCAATGTAGGTGTATGATATACAAGTAGGCCCACTTCCACTATACATATGTTTAGGTCGCCGTGTAAGACTACTACCAACGTAGGTGTATGATATACAAGTAGGCCTACTTCCACTATACATATGATTGGGTCGCTGTGTAAGACTACTACCAATGTAGGTGTATGATATACAAGTAGGCCCACTTCCACTATACATATGATTGGGTCGCCGTGTAAGACTACTACCAATGTAGGTGTATGATATACAAGTAGGCCCACTTCCACTATACATATGTTTGGGTCGCCGTGTAAGACTACTACCAATGTAGGTGTATGATATACAAGTAGGCCCACTTCCACTATACATATGTTTGGGTCGCCGTGTAAGACTACTACCAATGTAGGTGTATGATAACAAGTAGGCCCACTTCGACTCTACATATGTTTGGGTCGCTGGGTAAGGCTACTACTACTGTATGTGTATGATATACAAGTAGGCCCACTTCCACTATACATATGTTTGGGTCGCCGGGTGGGATCACTACCAATGTACGTGTATGATGGACTAGCATGTACACTTCTACTATTATTGTCATTGGGTCTACTAGTACACTACTTTTATTTATTTATTTAGCTGGATGGGTGAGTCCACTACCACTGTACGTTTATGATTTGGCAGGTTCCACTACCATTCTACGTGTATAAAGGGGCAGGGTGAACTACCACTGTAGGTGTATGAGGGGGCAGGATGAACTACTACTGTACTGGTATGAGTGGGCCAGGTCAACTTATACTGTACATGTATGAGTTGACGGGTGGGTCCACTACCCGTTTGCGTGTTTGAGTGGGCAGGGTAAATTGCTATTGTTAATGTAGAAATAGACAGAAAACCCCACAAGTACTTTACATGTGTGTGAGTGGGCAGGGTCAACTACCACTGTACGTAATTGAGTAAATGGGAGGGCCCACTACCACTGTACGGTCATGATGTACGAGTAGGCTCACTTCCAATGTAAATATGTTTGGGTCGATGGATGAGTCCACTACCACTGTACGTTTATGAGTGGGCAGGGTCAACTACCAATGTACATGTATGAGTTGACGAGTGGGTCCACTACCAGTGTACGTGTATGAGTGGGTAGGGTAAACTACCACTGTACGTGTTTGAGTAGATGGGTGGGTCCAATACTAGTGTGTATGAGTGGGTGGGGTCAACTACCATTGTACATGTATGAGTTGACGGTTGGGTCCACTACCACTGTACAGTTATGAGTGCGCATGTTCAACTACCACTGTACGTGTATGAGTTGACGGTTGGGTCCACTACCCACGGTATATGTATGAGGAAGCAGTGTTAACTACCACTGTACATGTTTGAGTTGACGGTTGTGTCAACCACCACTGTTTGTGTATGCTTAGACGGGAGGGCTCAATATCACTGTACGTTTATGACTGGGCTGGGTCAACTACCACTTTTTGTGTATGAGTAGATGGGATGGCTTACTATCACTGTACATGTGTACGAGTGGGCAGGGTCAACTACCACTGTACGTATTTGAGTAGATAGTAGGGCTCACTACCACTGTACATGTGTATGAGTGAGCAGGGTCAACTACTAATGTACGTATTTGAGTAGATGTGAGGGCCCACTACCACTGTACATGTGTTTGGGTCGCCAAATGAGTCCGCTACAACTGTACGTGCTTGATGTACGAGTAGGCTTACTTCCAATGTACATGTGTTAGTGTCGAAAAGTGAGTCCACTAATACTGTACATTACTTTAGTTGGATGGGTGAGCCCACCACCACTTGTACGTGTATGATGGACGAGTAAGCCCACTTCCACTGTACATTTGTTTGGGACGACAAATAATTCCACTGCCATGCGTAGACGGGAGAGTCCACTACCACTGTAAGTGTATGAGTAGATGGGAGGATCCACTACTAATGTACGTGTATAAGAAGACGGGTGGATTCGGTACTACTGAACATGTATGTGTCCAACATGTCAAAGTGATGATGGATGGTACTATGCATGAAAGTCTATGAGTAATAATTAACACCATGTAACCCACATATTACGGCTACATAGTGAAACTAAAGTGATGGGATGGTACTGGGTATAAATAACATCATACGACTCATACACTAATGCCAGATGGTGAGGCCAAAGTGCTGGATGGTACTGAGTCCAAAGGTCTGTGAGTATAACACCACTGCTCTCAACTACTGACGCCATAAGATGGGCCCAAAGTGATGACCATGAGTTTGGGCTCAGTGGGTTCAAACTACTGGTGAGCTCAATCTACTGTGAACATCTATGAAAACCCAGCCGTTTGGCCTCACCTTGTGGCGTCAGGCTTGGGCCCAAACAGCTGCGAAAAGAGGCGAGCTGGGCCCAAAGTACTGTGAAACCAAATTTATATATATATATATATATATATATATATATATATGCGTAATAAACTGGTTAAAAATTAATGTAATTTTATCGTACAATAGTCTATTATATGAATTATAAAATTAACTACTGAAGTCTTAAATTAAATGTTCTATTGAAAACAAAAAATTCCTTTGAAAATGTAAACTGTATATATATTAAGTCTTTATGAATCTGTGTCTTTAAAAGAGACATCCATCTTTCATGTAATGAAAGATCTTCAGTGTTGTACGACGTGCAAAAAGGTAGTGTTAATCATACTTAGCTGAGATCAAAGAGACAGATGAAGTAATTTAAAGGAGCTTGGATTACAGCAACACATCTCGAGACTCCAACCAGCCAGGAACGTGTTTCGTTAAGGATACGTTGCTTAAACATGCAGTGGATCTATGGTAATAATACGTCAAAACGAATGAATATACATCTGGATCATAATAAATGAATATTACATATATTTGAAAAGTTATGTAACAATTTTAAATCTGTTTATTGTTTTTAATATAGCAAAACTTTACGTAAAATGTTTACCATGTGCTTAAATAGTACGTTTATTGTTTTTTACTTTTGATTATAGGGAGTTTATACATTACGATGGGACATTTTTGTATGTCTGTGGTAATATTTTAAAATATTTGTTTAATAAATCCTTCAAAAACCTATTTCCCCTGGTGGCGCAGAGCTGTAACCCAGCTATTTGGGGACAAAGTGTTTGGAAGATTGTAGGCGATAGGTTGGATGCTCGGTCCTCTTAATACCAACATGGTGTCCGCTCAATGGTTGCTATCTGCGTGGACACTACTAGAGAAGTCTGGGGAGTCCATGTTGGGTGATAATCATTGTACGGATGCTGTGTGATGGAGATAACTGAGTATTAGGCTTGTCAATTAGCTAAAAATCAGACCAGCACTACGTGGTTCAGATTCTACATAAATCAGTAGGTCCCTTAATTGCCCTAGCTGTTGGGCTATTAATAAATTGCCCTTTCTGAGGAACAGTTGAACTCAGTTAGTAACCAGACTACACTCATCCTACCCTCATATCATCATTCATATTCGCCTTAAAATACGCACAACGTTGTGTCTGCATCTCATATGTAAGAATGTATAACATTTCAATAGGTTTTAAATCAGTCTAAAATAAGTGACAATGTGAAGATACCTTTAACCGATATAAATGATTTAATATTTGTGTACAATACTTAATTAATTATATTTTAATATTATTTTAATAACACTTTTTGCCAATGTATTCATACTGCAATCTACTTGAGAATAGTTTTGGAATATTCAAGGTTTATGGATAATTGATATGGGCCATCGCCAGAATGAGCTTGCACCTAAAACTTGTGGTAGGCATTCGACATTCAACAGCGCGTGCGTTGGTCACCACCCAACACAAGACCAGGAATAAGCGCCTCTAGCTTATTCCTGTAGTTTTGTGAAGAATAATTAGATAGAGGACAGGTAGACGCTGGAAACCATGACTCTAATAATTAGTTAGAGGACAGGTAGACGCTGGAAACCATGACTCTAATAATTAGTTAGAGGACAGGTAGACGCTGGAAACCATGACTCTAATAATTAGTTAGAGGACAGGTAGACGCTGGAAACCATGACTCTAATAATTGGCCAGCAAAGTTGAAAATTTGTAATGATCCCAATTAATTATTGTTGATTGTTTTACTGTCTTTTGTAGTAACAAATGATTATTTAAATTTTAGAGTTAAAGACTCTTTATCTCTTTCCCCCGTCCTCTCTCACTCTATTTATCTACTATACCTCCTCTAATTTCAAAGTTGTTCATATTTTATGCTAATGTAATTGCAATATTAAGTCCTTGCCACTTCAGTAGTGCTGCGTACTACCTCATTCTGTTTGAGGTTCGGTCATAGCCACATTATACTGTCACTGTTGCTTCCACAATCAGCAGCATTAGCAATTTACTGACAATGTTGTGAATGAACATTACATCTGAGAGTGTTCCATTTGCATGCAATGGATTAAATGAAAATGTATGTATGAAAACGTTGAGGGCCAAATAGATTTTATTAGCTCTGTTAATAAGCAGTTTAAGGTAAGAAAAAGATCGAATATATCTTACTCATGTCACATCTTATATTTATGTTATAAATACTGCATTATACTATCAAACTAATCTAATACAACCAATAACAACAATTGGCTCGTTTGTGGTTTTATGTAATTCATGAAAGTTTTATTTTTATTTAAATCTATGCTGAACCCCAATTTCTGAGACTACGTGACCAACGCATGCTAACATGTTATTCTACATTGTTATTTATCTTGATTTGATCTAAATACGTTTTCTTAACCCATTTTATGACTGTCTTTACTCTCTCGTTATGTTCACCATCAGATTGTCCTGTAGTTACGTTATAATCTGCCTGGTTAATATCCCCAAGATTATCTACAAGTATTTTGGTATTGAATGGACTTCCGAAAGAGGATATTGAAAAAGGCAATCTCACTAATAATTTACTTTCTAAGGGGTGCAAAGACGATTTATAGCATTAATTGTGGAGGAGATCCTGCCAAAACTCATTTGTAGCAACAAGATTTTAAAAAAGTCCCCCCTTTTCTAATTTTTTCAATATCCCCTAAACCAAAGTTAGCTGTAAAACTTTTATTTTCGATTGTTAATTAGGTTTTTTTTAATCTGGAAAAAGCCTTAATTTTTCCCTTTTATAGGAACAATCACTATTTTGAAGCTGGATCAGTCACAGGTTCTGTCACAACTTCCTTCTACAATATGTGCACATAATATTGGAGCAGTTATGGTGTCTTCTAGAGGCCATAGTTGAAGAGATCCTTACATGATAAACAATGTGTTTTAGTTAGTTCATACAGATCATATTCATGAAAACTTTGAGATACTGATTTTAAAGTGCTCCAGCGTTCACCAAATTCACGTTGAACGCGAGTCACTCCGGCCTAAAAAGGTACCTCTATTCAACAATGTATTGTTTTAAGGGGAGAACATTAATTTTTCCTCTTAAATTGTATAAACGTTAAGATATATATCATTTAATTTGCAATATAAAAACCAATTACCAAATTCAGAGGAATATATCAATGAATGTTAATTAATTAAAAGTCCACGCTGAGTCCTGACATGCGTAAAATACGTTGTCCAAATAATCCTCTACTAAGCTGTAATATAACAGTTAACCCTACATACCCGATTACAAACAATAACTATGGCTGACATCCAAACAACTCACAGTACATTGTTTAATTAAATGACATGTGATCAATTCGGTGTTGCATAATTCGATCGCTAAATTGAATGCTTCAACTTCAGGAAACGAGTTAGAACTCAATTACGAAGTAAAATAATGTAGAATAAGTTTACCCTTTAATGCCTGATTTGTAATCTATGTTTAATATTCAAACATAGAACCTGAAATATGTACATGTGTACCATTTTTAATAGATCTTTGACAGTAATTGTTGAACCATCGGAATATAAAACTACTTTTTTGGTAACAAAAGTTATTGTTGGTAAATTCAATATATATTTTTTCTTATAAAAATATATTACTAATTATTTACAGTGAACTAAATAAATCACAAAATAATATGAACATTTGCAATACTTGAAAATAATAAGACAGCCATAACACCTTGACAAACAGAGGGAGAACATTTGTCAATAGTATTATTAAATTCTAGTGCTATGAATGAATTACATAAATATGTAAATTTTGATATAACTAAACTTATTTTTAAGCTAGGAGATCACACAGTTATATTTGTCAAAACATCATGCTGCCACATATTGTTAAAGCAGAACTACCCAAAGGACGAATTCCCTGTTATGAAATGAAATGATATAGTTTTTATTGCTTTTTGACAATATGTACATATTGTACAGCAAAAGTCATAATATTAGTAATAATGGTCATACAAACTAATTATACATTAAGTGATGGGATAAAATAGCTATAATAACAATTTCAGCAAAGTTTATTGGGGGAGTTCATTCGTTCACAGAGTAACGCATTCATTCACTACAAACACTCTTCTACAGCAATAACATTCATACAGGATCTCTCCCGAGCCGTCTGCTAATTAGGGGTCTGCTATAAATTCCCCCCCAGAATAACAAGTGAGAGCCACTAAATAGCCTTTTAATCGAGAATTGAATTTGTTTAAATTTTGTCCCCTTTTAATATAATCTGGGAAAATGTTTATAATTTTGACACCTGCTACAAATGGTTTGCGTTCCAGGGCCGATGTACGGTGCCAAGCCACTCTAAAACTTTGACTACTTCTTGTTTCGTGTTAATGGATGTCGCTACCTTGTATTAAATTACATTTGAATCTACAATAGAGTGCAGTCTCCAAAATGTAATTGCAAGGCAGCGTTAGCAAACCTAATTCCCTGAAGGACTGTTTGCATGACTCTCTAACTTTTAATTTGGAAATTATTCGGATTGCTCTTTTTTGTAGCCGAAAAAACTCTTTGAAGTTTATCCAAGGTACAGCTACCCCATAGTCATACTCCGTAGGTAAGGTGAGGGTAAATGAAACCAAAAATAGGCCATTAACTGTACCCTTAACTGTGCAACATTTTGAAATGTTTCTCAAAGCAAAAATACTAGAGGCAATTTTTGCACAAACGCTGTCAATGTGGTAGCTCCAGGTCCACGCCCTGTCAATGTGAACTCCCAGGAACTTGACAGAGTTTGTTTCATCAAGAATAATGCCATCAACCATTATCAGTGGCTTTAAGCAAGACTCTTGATCTCTTAAAGAAAAATGAATGTAATTTGTTTTTGAATGGTTTTTAGATAAATATTCCCTTTCAAATCGCTGAACACAGGCATTAAGATTAGTGAACGCTTCAATTTCAAGTGCAGGGATGGACTAGCTTTGAAGCAGAGTGTTGTATCGTCCACATATTGAACGATATTTCCACTCAAGACAGAAGACCCCTACCTCATTAACGTAAACCAGGAAGAGAACTGGGCCTATAATAGACCCCTGTGGAACTCCACAATGAACTCTTTTACTATTAGAAAATGAATCACCAATTTGAACACATTGACTTCTGTCGTCCAAGTATGATTTGAGCCACGAGTAAGGAAGGCCACGAACTCCACATATTTCAAGTTTTGCCAATAGAAGGTTGTGATTGACACAATCAAAGGCCTTGGACAAGTCTAAAAAAAACACCAACAGTTTTTTGTCTGTTTTCTAATCCGTCCAATACCAAATCGACCAGTCTGGTGACAGCGTCAATGGTTGTCTTTCCATGTCTAAAACCAAATTGGTCCTCGCTCAGAATCTTCTCTTTATCAAGAAAATCAAGCAGCCTGGAAATAAATACATTTTCAAAGATTTTGCTTGGAGCTGGTAAAATTGAAATTGGGCGGTAGTTGTTCAAGACCGTTGGGTCTTCCTTTTTAAACACCGGAACTACCTTTGCATTTTTTAATTTGGAAGGAAACAACCCCGTTTCGAACGAAGAGTTTATTATTTTCGTCAACGGGCACAGAATACTTTCAGTACACGGTTTTAATAACCACGTTGAAACACCATTGATATCTTGGATAATTTAGGTGGCAGATTTTGAATCACCCGAGCCACTTCCGCTTCACACACAGGAGACAGCATAATGGACCTCAAAACCCGCCTCTCTTGGGTAGTGTCCACGTTACACGATTTTCTATTTTGATTCATCTGGACAACAGTTGAAAAAAGTTATTAAATTCCGTTGCTACTGATTTTGGGTCATCATAGACATACCCATCAATATTTAACTGAATTGGTTTATTTGAAGACACGTTTTTGTGCTATTTATAATCTTCTAAGCAGCTCTGGAAAAGTTTTTAGCACCATCAAGTGTTCGGTTGCCTTCTAGGGTTTTGGCAGCCCTTATAACTTTTTTGTATGTTTTTTGTATCTATTGTAAAATTGTTTTAATAAAGGGTTATTCGAGTCTTTAGCTAATACTGAGTAAAGTTTAAGCTTATCCCTAGAAACCAAGATACCACGCGTTATCCAAGTATTCTCTTTCCGTTTATTTTTAAAAATTTGTTTACTTAATGGGCAACAGGTATTTATATGGAAGTTCGAACATTCGTTGAACGCATTGTACATATCATCTGTGCTAGAAAAATTGTCTATAAAACTCCAGTCTGCCTTGTTAAGTTGTGTTTTCAATAACGTAACGTTATGTGGCCGAAGAAGCCTTTTTAATGAAACAGTGGGTGGCTCCTCCTGCAGAGAGCATCCCAAGATTACTGCCTCCTGTGCATAATGGTCGGATATAGCTAATTTTAGTACTGACACCGAGACGTTTTTTATGTTAGTGATTATATTATCAATGACTGTGCTCGAACTCGCTGTAACTCGTGTGGGCAAATTTAGAGACCGGTTCAATCCGTAAGATTGCAATAAGTCCCTAAACACGCTGGTCTTTCGATCAGCATGTTCCAAAACATTTATGTTAAAATCGCCTATAATTATAAATTGTTTGAAAGAAGAAGATAGGCGGTGGAGAAGAAGATCAAAACCCCGGAAAAAGGCACCATTGTCTCCACTTGGAGACCTATAAAGGCCCACGATTGCTACAATCCCCCAGGGCTCCACCAAGACTTCAAAACCGGCCACCACCAAGACTTCAAAACCGGTCACCACCAGATGGAGTTCTGAGCCTAAGTCTGAAATGATACATTTGAATTTAATTGGATATCTAATGAATATAGCCACACCACCTCCTTTGTGATTGGATCTTATAAAGGAGTATGCAAGTTCATAATTTTGAATCTTAAAATTAACTTTTATTCTTCCCTTGTTCGTGTAGATTAAAAGCTTTGAACACTTCTAATGTTCTTTTAAAAAATAATACTCCTTAAAGTATAATCGTACTTTGCTTGTTTTTGATTTTACACACGACACTTAAAATACTTTGTAATTTAAATAAAAATTAAATATATTATGCATATTTAATATATAACTTGAATTATTTGTTCTGGCACTTGTTGATCGTATTTATCTGATCTAAAATATAACATATTATTTTAGGCAAAGTTAACTAAAAATTTACAGGAATTATTAAGGTATAAAAATTAAAAAATAAAATAAAGAACAATGAAGAAATCTTTGTTGCATTATATTAAATTGGACAATAATACAATAGACCATAAAGGTGGTAAAACAAATTTAATTTAAGGGAAGCTATTTGTTTTTAATTATTTAATTTTACCCTCAATTATTTTATAAAGGACTTTTTAAACTCACTGATTAAAATGACAAAAACGATGCACTAACCATTAAAAATATATTAAAAATCTAGAGGTCATTATGCACAAACCTAGTAGGCCAGTACTAACTAACTTATTTGAACTTACATTTCAAAAGGCCCACGTGAAAAAGAATCATATGATAACGAGAGCACAATATGAACTATAAATATTTATGTTATACTTTTTGTAAGGTAAACATTATGGTTACATTGTAACGAGTGGTCGTATCCATTTGTAGGGTTGGTGGAAGTGGCTTTTAATAACCTTGTAAATATAAGGAGGGGGTTGTTCTTTCAATAATTGCCTCCATGTGTATGTTTGGTGGAATGACTCTTCTTTAACCTTTTTACACCTGCAGTGCAAACTAGTGTATATTTACTTGAACACAAATTCATTTACTTGAGGATTCTTTTATATAGAGTATGATTTATTATATTCTATCTATATTTTATTATTACTAAAAATATGCATTGTTGGCGATATGTGTGAATAAAAAATTTTAAACTACCTATGATGATCGAGTATATACTTTAGAATCACTTACATAAACTGACTCTTACATGTAGCCAATGATAACAACAAACTAGTAGTGATTACTTTTATTTATTTTATAATGACAAGACTAATGCTCAGGTTCATGCTCAGGATAATATCCAAACATTGGATTTTACAAATAATGGATAGTATAGACACACCAGTAGTATTTTTGATCAACAATTTTAGGTTTTTGTGCTCAAATATATGACGAATTAAAATCAATTAAGTGGTAAAATACAGTATTTATTAACTCTTTTATAGAATGTCTAGCGTCTGGAAGTAGATTTTATGTTCAAGAAGTTAAGTTAATGTGAAATTACGTTTATAATACGAGCCCCCATTAAGGAAGAGCCCCCATAACCAACTCCTTAAAAATTTAAAGTTCACTTAATTCATATAGTTTTCAATAACAATAACGAATCAAAATGATGCAGTTCTGCATAAAAAATGTATGATTTTAATATATACATAATTTAAGTGACCATTTCCCTGTGATTTTATGTTCATACGTGCACGTGAGGTTTTTCACAAGTCTTCAATTATGTCTAACAGCAATATGTAATACTTTAGAGGCTTTGCTGTTTCAATTTATAGCATTATATTAGATTTATTATAAACATTTAAAATCTTTAACAAATTAACTATATGTTGTATTTGATTGTAATATCGTAATTAATACGTTATTATTAATTTCTTTAGTCTGTAGTGCTACACGGTTACTTCTTAAATACGTAATTAACTTATCAGCATGGATTAAAAGAAGCTATTAGGCTGATTGCGAAACTTAGGAGGTTACGCAGAACTATTGAGTTAGTTAGGGACAACGTCGATTAGAGATTCAATTAGCTAAATTGGAACTACAAGTGTCAAATTGGAGGACGGGAGTAACGAGCCTCTAAATCTGAGCACCAATTACATAGCCACCACTATGATGGATCGAAGATAGAAGTAATAATTAAGTGAAAACTACCTCTTAAGTTAATTTACTTGAGTAAATTACTAAATAAAGTAAACTAATACTTGAGAAAACTGTAGAATCTTTTTCGTTTGAATTATTATAATGTGTAAAAATAAGTCCATTTTAACATAGTGTGGGTATAGGGGGGTCCATGGGAGAGGTATGCTGTTACAGGAGTATTTTAATGTACTACAACGTATGAGGTAATAACACCCCTTCGGAGTAGTTTTGTTCCTCTATGATTATGAGAATTTAAATGATTTCTTTCTGTGATACCATTTTGATATGAAATTATCATGAGAAAGTTAACTTCTATTTGTTCATTACAGTTACAGTTGCGATTATAAACCGTTTATTCGTTTTCTTTTTTTTATACGTGTATGTATAATAGTTATACAAAGTTTCGCAATCCTGTATCAAATTTTTATTTCAGGCTAACCAGATTTTACACGTAAAATGGTACGTTTAACTTTATTTATTAGGTGAATAAGAAAACGAAGTTATAATTTTCTTTTCCATATGTATATTTTTATTATCTAGTGACTGCAAAACTTAAACAACTATGATTTTGATTCCTTCAGACTAAGAGTGGTATTAGTGATATAATAATGCAAAGTATTTTAGAAACGTGTTTAACATTCCTCATTTAACTATTTTACCTTGCAATGTTTCTATGTAAACTATTTAATATTATATATTTTATTTTTCATATTTTACTGTTATTGAGTGACGTTTTGTGTGAAAAAAAGTACCTTAAAAAAGGTTGACGTAGTGTATTAAAACTGTAGGATGCATTAGGATGAATTATTACAATTATATTTTCAAAACCAGTTTCTTAATATGAAACTTCAACAAATACAAAAATGATTAGTTAAAATGTTACATAATCGCATAAAGAAAAGTATTTATAATTAAATAATGTACAAGAGGAAATTAAATTTAATAGCTTGTTTTTGTTATTATAACTATAAATAGGCCTTAGTTTGTAAGATTATAATATTTTAACGTCACCTTGAAACATCTTTAATTAAAATTTTAGTAAAACTATTTCTAAGTAACGCAATTAATTCTTATTGTTTTAAAATGTAAGATGTTTTAAACAATGTTTAGGTTCTTGGATAAATTAAATATGTTTGGAATCGTTACCAGGTTTATACATTCTATACCGAGGCTAATTATAGGAAGCAACAGCCAACATATTTCACACGTACATTGGTATTAGCCTAACTAACCACTTACACACGTACAGTGGCCCTTACCTCACCCATCTACCCATGCGCGTACAGTGGCACTGACCCTTTCAACCATCCATACTCGTACATATAACACTTTTTGTACGTGTAATTCATCAAAAAAAATTCTACTGTTTTCTCAAGTATTAGTTTACTTTATTTAGTAATTTATTCAAGTAAATTAACTCAAGGGGTAGTTTTCACTTAATTATTATATTGACCCGCCCCCTTACCCATACATGGAATGTGGAATTGACCTACCCAGCCATCCATTATCGTACAGTGATATTGACCCACCCGCTCACCCATACATGTATAGTGGTACTATTGTATGGTTTAATGTAAGCTGTGTAAGAAAAACAGCCAACATTTTAGTCCACTTACTTATCTTGACAAATTTAATGGTTCGTTCTTCCTGTTACATTCTTTTGTAACGTTCTTAATTTTACCAAGGGAATCACCATTATACTATTTAATATGCTATTATTTCCTTTCTGCAAAATTATTAGTCATGAAGGTTCAAAGGCATAGACTATTTGTATTACCCTAGAATAAATAAGTTTAAAATCATACCCTAGAACAGATTAGGTATTTTTTTAAATCATTCGTTAAGGTTGAATAGTTTTTGAAAAATATCAAGTTCTACAACCTAATCCAGGTTATTATTTACTATGGTCTTCCTTTTTAAGATTGAATAAGATTAATTTTAAAAACTTCTCTTTGCCACATGTTTAAGACTGCATTTACTTACATAAGCCTGCAGTGAATTTCAATATGATTTTATATATAAATCCAGATAAACCAATTTGATTTGTTCCCTGCTTTAAAATTTTTTTTGTTTGAAAAGAATAGACATACGTGTACACTGTACAAGGTTTTTTTTCACAAAATGATATATTCTAGTTTTATTTCATATTAATATTCTTAAATGAATATTCAGTTTTTAATCTCCAAATTTCTCAGTATATATTAAACATTGTTAAGTAAAAGTGACCAAAACAAAAGAACGTAACTAATCGGGGCTGTACATTAGAATCATTTAGCAAATAACAACATATGTGAATACTTAGTTTGGTTTCCTTCTAATTCTCATCCATACCTATTATACATTTTGTAGGTTAGTTTTATTATCAGGTGAAGTATTTTTCAGACACTTACACTACAAGAATAGTTAATTTAATTAGGTATCCGTATGGCCAGGCCAACTTGTTTATTTAGAACATTATATATAACATTTAAAAAAAGTAAATGTTTATCAACAGACGACACAGAATAGAATGGTAAATACTAAAAACAAATCCTTGAATAACAAGATTTATTTAGTAGGAAGATACCAATTGCTTGTATTGATTCATATTGCCACTTGTGTAAGCATAACTTTAAAATTGGATAAATGAAGATTAGGAATGGAATTCGTTAGTTGAGACAATTTATTGATTTTTTATAAGGACTAACTATTTTTTAGTTAAATAGTTGGCATAGGTCTACAGATACTTTTAAAATTGTCTGCTATATAATGACTAAACATTATAAAAATCATTTTGAGCAAAACGAACACTAAAGTGAATTTGCGTCTAACTAATCGTTTGGTTTGTCTTTCTTAACATTTTAGCAGTATGATTTTATTTACTTATTTCTTGTGTGTAATAAACAGTACGAGTTCATTTAAAAGTAAATCCTTGTATTTAGCAAGTAATCATAGTACTGTTTAAATCCATTGTGCATTGAAGGTTTTATGCATTACTCCACTTATAGTTTTTATATTTTTTTATATTTTTCTTAAGTCACATTGGATCACGTTGTCATCAGAATAAATTATGTGAAGCTCGTTAAGAGTTATATAAAGTAAAAAAAAAAATTTACTTATGCATTATTATAATAGTAATTTTAATTACTACGGTATTAATTTTATCTATAAAATGTACTGGTAATGCCAATTTTTGACTGTCATTGAGTGAAGTCTGTTAGTGTTCGGTTGCAGGAAAGTGAGGGAAGTGGAAATTATACGTTTATCTAAATATTGGCTAAAAAGTAGTTTTTGAGTAATTTTGTTTTTCTAATTTAGTGATAGTATAACATTAGTACTCTAATAGGATTAGAAATAAGCTCCATGATATATACAATGAGGTCTTTACGATATACATTTATAGTGTTATTACATTGCTATACATTATCATTATTCATACATTTATTGACCAAACATATTGTAATGGGATATTTACATAGTTAAACTGTTAGATAATGTACGAGGCTATAGGACATTTTCCCTCTAACTACAATGTTGATACTAATGTATTGTGAGTTTCTACTGTAATGTATAAACACACATTATACTAATGGATCAATTGTTTATGGATAGCTGAACTCGATGCGTAGTAATGATACTTATACTAGACTAATTAACTTAACAATAAAATAGTTTATGTCAGTTTATCCAGCACCAGTTGATATATTAAAACTAATGCAGGTAATTCACATAAATAAAGTATAATTACATTGATGTTACCGCTATAACAATTTTACCCACCTTGCAACTCAATAATACATACAAATACAAGTGTATTTACTACCATAAAACTATCCAAAATAAGATATAACTTCTAATTAATGATGTTTTTTTATGAAAAATCTTATTTCCAAATGTTTTATATTGTGTTTGGTTAGTTCCTGGTTCATGATAAAAGCTAAATTACAGATAGTGAAGCTTAAGTAATTTAAAAGTAACGTTAGGCTCAAAAGCATATAATATAAAATCCATAGATATTGATATAACTAAAATACAAGTAATACAATTTTGACCTTATCATCAATAATAAAAAAATTAAAAAATTAAATCTGAATTCGTCGAGCCTTTTGTGTTATAGTTTTTAGGCACGTAAATTACAATCGTGAATAAAAAAATATAATAATAATTTGTTGTATGGTTACATTAGTATGTATTTAATAACGTTCTAAAGCTATAAAGATCCAAAATCAGCCCAATAATATTGAAAAAAATATTTAAACAATAACCCCCAATATAGTGTTTTATTAAATAATTTTAACTCGAATACCCTATAATTTCCCCATGTATGAAGTAAGTTTATCATAAAAAAAAAATATATATATATATATACAAAAACCTAAAATAGAGTAGATGTTACAGTCCTAAAATATACCTTACAGAATTCCGTACTGACAGAAATTTTAAAATTACATAATGAGGTAGAGCATTACGCCATATGATTGAAAGTGGATAAGAAAAGGATTCCATCGACGAGGTGTGAAAGTTCACAAGATGGCAGATTTTGTTTCCTTCTCTCGTCATTCTGAGAGAGAGTGGAGTTAGTACTTAGTGCCACAAATGCCTAATTAAAAAAAGGTGGTGTAATATTTTATCTGATGGGACTCTGAAGCTGATTAGTTGAAGTAAGAAAAGTGGAAAATAAACAGCGCAATTTAAAATTATACAAATAAATATGAGATCAGCTACAAGACGTTTGGTAGCAAGTGGTGTCATTCCATAGTTACCTTCAATTTCAGAAATTTGAACATTCGTGTAGAAAAATACATTTTTCATTACAAATACCCTTATAAATATTCTCTGGATAGATTGGATCCTATTAATATGCCTCGTCTGTTATGGAGACCATAAGGAGGATGCATACTATGGATTTGGTCGCACTAGAGCTTTATATAGTATGGCCGTTGTCCTGGAATCGAGGCCAAATCTGGCTAATCACAGAATAAACCCCAGCATCCTAGATGCCTTAAAGCAAAAAGCCTCAATATGACAACTGAAGTCCAGAGAAGAATTCCAAGATCTCTTATAACATAGCTCATTTCGATCATATTACCATATAAGTCAGTAATGATTGAGGTTTTATTTCTGTTAAACGTAATGTGTTATACTTTATATAATCATCTTATTAATTTCACACCAACTGGTATCTGTTAAAGAAAGTCCAGTTGCCCTAGAAAGTCCTCTTCACATCGTATATCCTGTTAAAGAGAGTCCAGTAGCCCTAGAAAGTCCTCTTCACATCGTATATCCTGTTAAAGAGAGTCCAGTAGCCCTAGAAAGTCCTCTTCACATCGTATATCCTGTTAAAGAGAGTCCAGCAGCCCTAGAAAGTCCTCTTCACATCGTATATCCTGGTAAAGAGAGTCCAGTAGCCCTAGAAGGTACTCTTCACATCGTATATCCTGTTAAAGAGAGTCCAGCAGCCATAGAAAGTCCTCTTCACATCGTATATCCTGTTAAAGAGAGTCCAGTAGCCCTAGAAGGTCCTCTTCACATCGTATATCCTGGTAAAGAGAGTCCAGTAGCCATAGAAAGTCCTCTTCACATCGTATATCCTGTTAAAGAGAGTCCAGCAGCCATAGAAAGTCCTCTTCACATCGTATATCCTGGTAAAGAGAGTCCAGCAGCCATTGAAAGTCCTCTTCACATCGTATATCCTGGTAAAGAGAGTCTAGTAGCCCTAGAAAGTCCTCTTCACATCGTATATCCTGTTAAAGAGAGTCCAGTAGCCCTAGAAAGTCCTCTTCACATCGTATATCCTGTTAAAGAGAGTCCAGTATCCCTGGAAAGTCCTCTTCACATCGTGTATCCTGTTAAAGAGAGTCCAGCAGCCCTATAAAGTCCCCTTCACATCGTATATCCTGTTAAAGAGAGTCCAGCAGCCCTAGAAAGTCCTCTTCACATCGTATATCCTGTTAAAGAGAGTCCAGCAGCCCTAGAAAGTCATCTTCACATCGTATATCCTGGTAAAGAGAGTCCAGTAGCCCTAGAAAGTCCTCTTCACATCGTATATCCTGTTAAAGAGAGTCCAGCAGCCCTAGAAAGTCCTCTTCACATCTTATATCCTGGTAAAGAGAGTCCAGCGCCCTAGAAAGTCCTCTTCACATCGTATATCCTGTTAAAGAGAGTCCAACAGCACTAGAAAGTCCTTTTCACATCGTATATCCTGGTAAAGAGAGTCCAGCAGCCCTAGAAAGTCCTCTTCACATCGTATATCCTGGTAAAGAGAGTCCAGTAGCCCTAGAAAGTCCTCTTCACATCGTACATCCTGTTAAAGAGAGTCCAGCAGCTCTAGAAAGTCCTCTTCACATCGTATATCCTGTTAAAGAGAGTCCGGCAGCCCTATAAAGTCCTCTTCACATCGTATATCCTGTTAAAGAGAGTCCAGTAGCCCTAGAAGG
This sequence comes from Stictocephala bisonia, assembly GCA_035578905.1. Taxonomy (NCBI): domain Eukaryota; kingdom Metazoa; phylum Arthropoda; class Insecta; order Hemiptera; family Membracidae; genus Stictocephala; species Stictocephala bisonia. Next base: position 13,942 of record JAQJVL010003194.1, on the reverse strand, counting down.
TCCTCTTCACATCATATATCCTGTTAAAGAGACTCCAGTATCCCTAGAAAATCCTCTTCACATCGTATATCCTGTTAAAGAGAGTCCATCAGCCCTAGAAAGTCCTCTTCACATCATATATCCTGTTAAAGAGAGTCCAGTAGCCCTAGAATGTCCTCTTCACATCGTATATCCTGTTAAAGAGAGTCTAGCAGCCCTAGAAAGTCCTCTTCACATCGTATATCCTGTTAAAGAGAGTCCAGTAGCCCTAGAATGTCCTCCTCACATCGTATATCCTGTTAAAGAGAGTCCAGTAGCCCTAGAAAGTACTCTTCACATCGTATATCCTGTTAAAGAGAGTCCAGTAGCCCTAAACATCATAAATATTTAACAAAAGCAGACGAAGGAAATATATATTATGATAAATGTAGGATCAATCAAGTTCGATGGGATTTTTCTATAAACTTGCATCAATAAACAAAGTTTATATAAAAACATATTCATAATTTACATTGTTATCAATTTATTAAACTTACGTTTTTAAATTAAATATATATTTTGTTATATTTATGAAAAACCAATTAGTAGTTGTACAAAAAAATAGCACGCAAAAATATTTTAGATTAAATATTTTACACCACGTTTTTTATGTATCTGGTACAAAAAGAATCACAATAACGTAAAACAATTAATAAAATTAAATGTATTACGTTCATTATTGTACCCATTATATTGTGGGTAAGCAGTTAAATTTACTGATATTTTTTGTTAACGTTCATAAAATTAATCAAAATAAGTGCGTGTGAATTGCTACTTGTATGGACCAATGTTATGAATTTCAGAACTATCAAAAACATTTTAACTGTCAAATCCTGTGAAAAAATTTGATTTATGAACTACATTATTTAGTAGTGTGAATTTTACTTGAACTGGGGAATATATTATTAACAATGCAAACTTATGTTAAAGTGTATGAAATGTCTTAATATGGAGTATCATTAAATTAAAAATAAATAGGTTTAATTGGCCAGGACAGACAATAGACTACAGAACGTCAGAAACATGGCATTAGTTGACATATTATCTGCTACATTTCCACAAAACTAATAAAGTGACAGAACAAATTATGTTAACCACTTGTTATAAAGATGGAAAATGTGAAATTTACGTGAAGAATAAAGCATGCAAATATTAACCATTCTTTCAGTCAAATCGTTCAGTTCTATATTTAAATACGAGTATTTAAGCGGAAAAAATATGTGATATTTTATATGTTTGTAAGTAACATACATGAAAAAAAATCTTTTTTTACTTAAAATTATAGAAGAGTGAAATAATGATAAAAACGGCAATATAGTTATAAGAAGGTAATGTTTATTTTGTGACAATATTTTTTTATTATGTATATTTTTTTTAATGCTTTGATGTTATTTGATTTTTATACTTCATATATTTTCATTTTAATTTTGATTTAATTATTTAATAATCACTATAAAAATCATTGTAAACTATCATTTTCCTGTATTTTTCTCCTTGCGCAGTAGCTTTAGGGCTTTGTTGTTAACTATAAATAAGTGATCGCATATATTAACTTATGTTTGAAATAATTTTCATTTTAGTAACTGCTGGCATATTTATAATAATCTTCTATAGTCCCTTTGCTTAGTTGTCACTTCCATTATAATGTCATTATCCTTATTAATCTTTTTATTCTGGATTATATTTTTCTGCTCGGCTTATGATTGATTAACTCATAGTTTGTAATCATAAAAATATTAAACTGTTTTTATCACTATAATTTTGTTTGTTACTCATTATTTTATTTATAATTATCGTAGTTAAGCCTATGCTTGACATACAAAATAAATATAATCGTACACCTCGTATAATTCGTTGATCTTAATAAATAAATTTAGATTTACTGTTGTTTATGTAATCTTTTTTGTAAAATACTCTTAGATTGTTTTTATTTTTTTTAAATATAGCACCTTTAAGTAAAACATATAGTGTACTGAAATAAATAATTATACTGTACTGTTCATTAAATAATGAATTATAAGATGCAGCTTACTAAAAAGATTACACCTGTCTAATTTATGACCTATAGAAATAACATACCATGTCGTTTTGTTAGATCTGCTACTCTTTGTAAATATTGAATTTTCATTAGTGAGACGCTGTTATGGGCTAATATGAAATGTGCGATGATTGTAGATGAATTAGTGACGTCATTGTTTCAAACTAAGTTTGACTGTCCCTCAGAGTGATATATTTGTTAATAGCCTAATATCCAGGGCAACTGAGGAAACATCTGAAACCTGACTACCACCCCAACATGGACACCCCAGATTTCACTAATAATGGCCACGTCAATGGCAACCACTGAGCGGACGTCATGTTGGTACTAAGAGGACTGAGCATTGAACCTTTGAATATGAAAAAAATTGAAGTAGTTTTTCTTGCGAACTATTGGGGTAAAAAAATATAAATATCTAAAAATAAAGCTTACTCCGGTTCATTTGTAATGAAAACTGCAACAACTTACGTAGGACTCGGCAATATTAACGTTACTATTTTATATTATTGTTCTTTATATAGTAGAAGTGAAATATATGTTATATTTGAACTTTAAATAATCAAACAATTAATACGTAAGACTAAAAAAAAAAAAAAATCAAATAAAAATGAATATCACGGTTTTAATATACTGGATAATAGTTTCAAAACACCTTACCTCTTTTGTGAATGTAACGTGAATTTAGTGCACTAAATTCAACAGACAATGAATGTATCACCATAATTGTTGGGTATTAACTACTGTTCCAAACTACTGACTATACTAATGAGTTACACATCTCCTCCATTGTTATAGACTAAGACGGAAATATGGGCCTTTGAATCTGACAACACCAGTTAATGAAGGCTGGAGTCACTCTAGTTGTATAAATTGTTTTACACCGTGAAAACAATTATATGAATATTGTTTCAGTATTAATACTATTTTTTTAATATGATTGAAAATGTTAACTAACATGCAAGCACCATTGTGAAACCACAATTCTATAAAAGAAATAATTTTTAATAATATGTCTTTAAAATGTAACATAAAGATATGTACAGTATGCTATTGCATATGTTGTTAAAATAATACGTTTTGAATCGTATAACATAAATTCGATTCAGTATTTAATAGCAATCGAGTAAAAATGGAACTAGTAGTTTTTAATCATTAGACAACTTCGTCTTTCTTTACATTTACATCTTGTTGAAAATGAATGTAATTTTTTTAATTTACCAAACATTTTGTTTCAAAGAAAAAACGTTGTTATTATATGTATATATATATATATATATATATATATATATATATATATATATATATATATATATATGTATATATCAAAACGTTCCCTCATATTACTTAAAAATGAACAACAAATACAGACTTACAACAAAGAAGTTTGACAAGATTTAAAATGAGTAATCTTCCGGATTGAAAACTATGAATAAATTCTCAATGAGGTGAGATAGAGTGATATAATAATACTTTATCTGACACGAGAATATATTAATCAATATTCGTTTAATTTTTAACGTTACATGTAAATTATAGTGGGACAGCATTGCTTCTAAAAGTTTTATCTTCTAGTAAAATGTGAAAATTACTATATAAAGTTATAATTAAAAAAAATTCTTCATACAAATGAAATTTTCTCTGCGTAGGCCTGAATATTATGTGTGATTTCAGGGTCCTATCTATGTAAACTTATAGATAATAACAGCAGAATAATTCGTTTTTATAAAATAACATACAAATTTAAAAGTAGTTGCGGTAGTGTTCGAAAAAATCCAAACTGTTGATTTCATAATTAACTGGCTTTGATTTATCTATTCAATCAATAAATCAATTTCTTTATTTACACAAAAGTAAAATACATAAAAATACATAGAAAGTAAATAAATAAAGTACAAGGACATATGTTATATAAATTATACGTGAATTAATACTTATTATGGTTGAATTCGGTTACATTATTAAGTTCCTCTTTTTTAATATGTTTTTTAATTAGACTCTAAAGCAATTTTCTTTAATTCTTTCATTTAAGGGGGGGAGGGGGGCCAGGAGAGAGTTGAACAGTCAGATGCCACTTATAAATGAATGATTTTTCACAAAAGGAAGAACGGTGTTTTAGTATCGGGAAATTTTTGTATTGCTGATATTGAAGTTATGTTCAGGTTTTTCCTTTATTGAATTGATCACGGTTTTTCATAATAAATTTTAACGTTTTTAAAATATACATAAGACTACTTAAATTGGAAAGTACTCACATTTTACTGTGGATAATATAAAATGTATGTTGATAAATATGTATTAGTGGTGATATATTATGTGTGCTTGTCTATTACATAATGCAGTAATATAAATGGACATTTTTATTTTGAAAAATCATGTTTGCATTGATAAGAAAGACTTCTGGCTTTGCTTTAAATTAAATTTTATATAATACTATACAGTAAAAAAAATTATGCTATTTTAGAACGGCCTTATAACCGTTATATTGAACTAAAAAACAAGCTATTATAGATTTATTCTTGCAAGCGTCACTCAAAATCAACAATATATTTAAATTGTTTTAGTATTATTGTAAGTATTGACTCTAAAAAATTTACTGATATATTTTCAAGTGATATTTTAAATCCTACTGTTGTTTTCTTTTCCTTGTATTTAAATAAAATAAATGCACCTGACTTGTATACTTCAAAAAAATGTTATCGTTTGTTGTTTTTTAAATGTCAATAATACAAGCATACATTGTTCTGTAGTCTAAGATTACGACTATTTCAAAAATATCTACCATAAAATTTAAATTTACAGTTATTATTTAATTCGTATTTTACTTGCAATACAACAGTTTACATTAATCCGTATAGTTTAATTTCATTCTACTTATATAATAAAAGTTTATAATTATAAATAAGTATAAATATACAGTGAAAAATAACCATTGTCATGATTTTTCTGTCTTTAGCTTTATAAGAAATTTATCGCTTTTTTTAATATATAAGAATATATCATTGCTTCATTGGGTGTAATATAATAACAATTCTGTTTAAAAAGTCAAAGAACATCTATAATAAAACAATATGATATTAAGTTAGCAGGTTATTGTGATTATTTATCATATTATTTATTTTTATAAAACAAATATATTCTATTACAATAGTGGAATTAAATTCAAATTGTCATTTACTTAAGTTTATTACTATCATGCTCTAATCTGCACTCAAAACTTAACTTTATTTTTTAGGTCAATAATTACTGAATCTTATTTAATGTAACAGTATCATTAGTATTTTAATATAACAATGATAATATGTCATTTGTCTAAACTAAACTAAAGTTGTAGTAATTATTTCAGTATTTGTTGTTAATAATAGGTATGAAGGATTGTGTGTGGTAACTAAAACATGTCAGAACCGTATGTTTTAGTTAGTCTTAGAACGTTGTTGTTGGAATTTGAGGCATAATTGGTCAGATATAACTAATTTCCAAGATACTCTTTGCTATGTAGAATCATAGATAATAAGAAACATTAATAATATTTAATTCTTTATACTTCGGAACATTTCCATTTAATTAAATAAACAATAAAGCAAAACTTTATAAATTAGTATTTTTTTTTTTTAGAATTTGACCTAGGATTCCCAATTTAACTTTGTTCCTTGCTTGCACACAGTGTTCAACCATCCAGAACGAACAAGTCCAGTTACATTCCTGGTCCTAACTGTTGTAGTCCTAAGTAGTTGCGGACCACAGAGCTGGTTATTGCGTAGTAAGACATTGGGCGTTGTTACATTTAAACGTAAAAGATAAATATTGTTTAATAATGATCCGCTCATATAGACAAATGAAAATATCTGGTAATAAAATGGTTTGATAATTTATATCATTTTAAAGTAAAACTACTCGTTGAATGCAGGCCTGTGCGTGAACTTTATTCAACGAGTGAATTACCGTCCGTAGGCTAAATGGGGTTTCGAACTTTTGATCATGCCCTCCGCAGTCCGAAGCCCTAGTCATTGAGCCATTACGCCGGTGAGCTTCAGATTCAATTCAAATTTAAAATAATTTATTATTTCAATAAATGATTTTCAATTTGGATTGGCGGGTAACTATAACTATGAACGGGTAAATATAACTATGAATGGGTAACTATAACTATGAATGGGTAACTATAAACGTCACCAAATTTAACTGAAATGCTGATGCTTTTTTTACTTCAAATATCTTTTAAACTCTTTCGTTAACAGTTGATATCTCTTATATTTGATCTTTTATTCTAAATTATCATTTAATTTTATGAGGGGCAGTGACGTTCATAGTAACACTAATACTGAAGCAAATATGTATTCCTTATTGAGCAACACAGAACACCATACATCGCAAGTGGGTGTAAAACTAATTAATAGCTTGCCACATGATATGAAAATCGCTCCTATTACAACAAGGCCCGCTGGAGAATCAATCTGTTGTCTCAAGCATTTTACAGCGTGGGAGAGTACCTAGCACACGACTGGCAGATCAACATAATTATTAGTTGGATATAACCCGTTGACTGTTAGTTGTAAGTGTAACAGGCACTTTACGCAGCTGGCTGAATTTCATATTTGAATGTATGATTGTGTGTGATTTTAATGAATGAATGACCAAGTTAGGGCCATCAGTTTATTTATGTCAGTGTCATAGAGTTTGTGATTTCCCGTTTTTTCTTTTTTTTTTTTTTTTTTTATACAATAAAGGAGTCATAATTATTAGATTCGTAAAATTGATTTTGTAAATAATTAAGTAATATGTATACAGTAACACCATTATAGAAATAATAGAATCTCTCTGGTTCGTCAAGAATACCACTCCGATCTCAGGTAACCAAACAATGATATAATCTAGATTATCCTAGAAAATACATTAGATAATGAGTCTGCTTCAACTACATGTCCATTTATCACACTAATACATCTTTTTAATATCACTGTTTATAATTAGTTTGCAACTGCCATTGAAATATTATGAACATGATATTGGTTATTACATTTAATTTAAATAACATTCTCAGAATGATGAAGAATAAAAATACTCTACGAATAATCAAGAACATTGAAAATGCTGAAAGCGACTGTTTTCAATCACAATGTAATCTATCTTGCTCAATAAATTCTGATCTATATTTAGAGGTTCCACAATCATTGTAAAGTCACAACATCAACAAACATTGATTATCAAATATGATTTGTTACGATAAGTTGCGTACTGGTGTTGCAGTAAATGAATATGAAGAACATGTTTTATGCATTTAAGTAATTATTCTATCATTACTTCTGTCATTTCACCTTTGATTGATTTCGTTATATGCTTGTATTGTTATTTTTAGATCTAAATTTTCATTGTTATATATTAGATTGGTGACTTGCTCTAGGAAATAAATAGAAAATTCTGTGTTAGATAGTACAAGAAAACAACTAATAATGAATGACAAATATATATTCAGTGAAAAGAATACATGTTTGCATATAAAATACCTCTTGGCTAAATCTTTTAGCATAAATTAAGGAATAGTCTTCTTAAAATACTTTCTACAATAAAGTTCTTTTACTACATTGTTGTCTTTGGCAAACAACAAACGCTTGTTAGAGTAAAACATGTAGATGTAAGACGTATAGAACTTCAACAGTTAAGGGCTATTACTGTAAGGTACCGTTGGACTCTCTTGGGTGTCTTTATCGAGTTGGGAGCTTCAATCTAACTTCTGCTGCCTGAAGATGTTGTTTCATAAAATTCATTTTACCTTCCTAATGATTTAAAATAAAATTGAATTGGTTTTATAACCAATATATACATTTTATATTCACAAAAATCTATGATTGCTGTTTTTATAATTTGTTTATCGTAAATTTCAGCCATTTAGTTATGCTTGTTTGCATATATGAAGAAATTTTAAAAGGAGACATGAAAACAGTATAAGCTAGAGTACTAAATTATAGAATAAATATCAAAATACTTTCAGATAATATTTGATAATAATTCAAGTAGTTTCACACATGTTCTGATAGAAAAATTAATGTGTTTTGATTTCGTACACAAGGGATACGTCAACCAATACCAAGCCATCTTTAATTATACATCCCAGATTTGTAACATGATGATTGAGTGTGGTAAATAACGTCCAGGATTCGTAAATCAGAGAGCCTTATATGGGACGGGATTATTATAACATTTGTACCCAAATTCAGTTTAAAATTCAGTTATGTATCCTTCCGCAGTTCTTGTATTAAACTGGCTTGAAGGACCTACTTTTGGTGACCTCGTGGGCGTGATGGGGGTGTAGGGGGGGAGGCACTGTTTTCATAGTGGATAACTTGAGCGAAGAGTATGTAGGTCTATCAATGTAATTTTTGATTAAATTAATTTATAAGTGTATTAGATTATAGTAAATATAGAATTGTTTTAGGTTCATGTTTTTATTTCTTTCACTTTTATTTTGTCTTTAATTAGCAGTTTTTACTTTGTAAGTTGAGTTTTGTTTGAATTTTAGTTTTGGTTTGTTTAAAATCACATTTTATATTGTTTGTATGGTTTTGTACATGGTTGAGTGGAAGAGAGGACTTCATAGTCATAAATCTACCTTTATATAAAGACCATTTATTTACTATTTTATTATTTGGTGGGTAAGTCTATAACACAGTATGTGTAGGGATGAGTGGGCTACAATTACAGTACGTGCATGTGTGGGAGGGAGGGTCAGTGGACAGTGAGCCATCAATTCGTTTAGGGTTGAGAGTAGAAGGTGCATCTGTATCATCTATTTCTGTTAAGTTTTCTAGTTTATTTTGTAATTTCATTTTAAATATTTTACTGTTATTTTATCTTTACGAACATAATAAACACTTATTAAAACATGTCTAAGCATATTACAAGTTACTTTTTGTAAAGTAATTTTGCTGTTTGTATTGTTTTAATGATCACAAATCTGAAGAACGGATTTATTGTTTATTATTTGCATTTATGACCTTAAAAATGTAAGTGGTAGTAGTATATTAAATCACTCAAAAGTAAATGATAGCTAATGGGAATGGTACATATTTATTTATTTTTAAGATCAATTGTAGATACAACAAGAAACATAAAAATAAGATATTATACATAAAGTTGTTATTACAGTAGGGGAGGTAAACGCTATTATATGTATTATTGTATAAGACAATTTACAAAGATGTGGCAGGATAAGATGATAATTAAAATACCATCAAAAACGTATTCATTTGAGAATAGAATTTATTATTGATATTATGAAATTGTATAAGGAACGTTATAAGTTTGTTTATCTTTAATTTTATCACTATTTACGTTACTTTTTTATTCTATACTAAGTAGCTTGAAAATGATTTTATGAAAATACTAAAGTAATGTAAATGAAAGGATATTGTGCCAAGTCAAAATAAAAATAAATAAGAAAAACTATATTGCTAAGAGGTACAGCTTTATAATACGACTTCTTTACCTATACAAAAATAAAAATAAATATAAATTGTTTTATATGTATTATATTACAAAATATATTAAATTATTATGGTTTGTATTTAAAAAATTATGATTTCATACATAAATATAAAACTTAAGGTACACAATAATAACAATATAAAAGTATTACAATTCTTAAGGTACTATAATTTTTACCGTATTGTAATTTTTTTTAACTATCAATGTATAAGTTGAACAGTTGTACATTTACAAAACCAAACAACCATAGAGATTTGTAGTATTTATGTTTATTTATTCTCCTTTATATAATTTGTTTTTTTTGGCCTCGATAAGTCAAATTTACCATTGAGGACCAATAATAACTACAATAAAACAATAGAAAAAGATTTACAAATATAGATAACATTAATTATATAATGTTTATACATATTATATTTTTGTATAAACAATGATGTTTATACTATAAATTAATGTGGCATGAAGTGGGTTACTTTCATCAACTTCATGATCATATGATCAAAAGCTAATGTTTCGTGATCATATATATGATTGCAAAGTTTTTGCACCAGAATTTCCACCCTCTTAAAGTCAGGGTTGAGCTGCTCAGCTGTTAAGTGACAGTTGTAAACAGCATGAAAACACGTGGAGACAAGACATCATTTAGGTTAGACAATAATAATGATTGAAAGCCGTAATAATACAAACAAACAAAAACTAATAATAATAAATTCGAATGTATCTACTATTTGCATTAATTCATTTTATAATATTTGTTTGTCTCTAACTCTACTTTCAATGTATTTTAACTTTCAGCACTTTAGAACCATCTCACTTTTTAACAAATTCAACGTATTTAGTGTAGTATACTGTGTTTTCAATGGCAGTATATAAGTTAAATTTTACTGACTGAAAAATTATCAGATCTAATTCAACAGTCATGTAAGTAATATACTAACAGTTTGAAAATTAATAATTTTTAAGCTAGATAATTGAAACCCATATCATAACATACGAAAAACAGATGCAAACGTACTGTAGCTTAACTTAAAGTAGCAGTACTAGCCCTTCCAAAAATTATTGCAAATATACCATTAGCCTATTCCTAAATACTGTAATACCAAATTGGCAATGTGTCAGTTTTTAATTTCAACAAAATAACTTAGTTATTGCCAATAGGCCCCAATAATCAACATAATACTTGATATAAAGATCTATAATGTATTAAAAATTTATTTAAATACATTCTAAAGGAAAAAATCACAATCTATGAAGCTATTTTATTTTTTTTATTTATTTATTTTTGTATTATTGGCCACCTAATTGTATATTATTCCCTGTTTTTACATAAATTAAAATACATCCAACAATGTGAAATCATAAAAATTGATTTAGAAAAAATTTTTAATAATCTATTAGATATTTATTTATTTATAAGACGCCGATCATCAAGATATGGGCGAATATGGATTTCGAATGAGTGTGATGAATGTAGATGAGTGAATGTAGTCATTGTTACAAACTAAGGCCGACTATTCCTTAGAAAGTGTCATTAATTAATAGCCCAATTACAAATGAACAGCCGGTGATTATCAGCTGATCACAGATAAAAAAACAGTTCCTCTACCCTATATATAAAGTGTTGACTAATACCAGTTATACATCAAGTGAGACAAAAATACATTGTCGTGCATTACTACCCTTTCCAGGAAAACCTCCCAAGACGTCACTATTTCTAACTGACAGATCCATTATTGTTTTTCACCACACTTTCTTGACAAACGAGCATTTTGCTCTATGTTTTGACATTTATTTCTACTAAGCTTGGTCTGAACTTGAATGTAAAACCGTGAAGAACAATATGATTAAATAATTGTCTGATTGCCAATAATACATCTTATTTTTAACTTATAAAAATCCTTTATAATTTTAATTTAAACAATTTATGTAAACATTATTTTATTTTATAACGAATCTTGCAGGTTTTTCACATGAGGTTAAAAATACAAACCAGTTTTTAACACCAATAACTCGCTGCAGTTTACTTAAAGCATTATGAATTATTTATAAACTATTTATTATGTTTATAATGTTGAATCATTTACACTAAAAGTATATATGAAGTGTTATATATTAAAATATATAATTTTATTAAATGCTTCTGATTGCGTTAGATTGTTTTGTGACTGCATATTCTATGGGTTAACTGTAACATCTAGTAGGTTATAATCTAGAAGTCAGTCATAATTATTAGTGCATATTTTTACATATAATCGTAAACATATAGTAATTGACAAATAAATTATAATTTAAAGAAATCGATAGATAATCATTAACTTAATAGAGGAATGATGATATCATGGATCCATACTAGTGGATGATAAATAATAAGGGGAAAATATTATACGGATTTGTGATTTATGTTTAGTATTTTATTATATGTATATTAATAACATACATATAATATCATAATTAATATATGTTGCTTTTAGCATACTTCAGTGGCTCAGAGGTCATTTTTAGTGTTATAATACATTACGTGCAAAACAATAATGTGTAATAAAAGTTACTAAACAGATGTCTTCATATTTTGAAATACTTTTTCAAACAATTTAATTGTCACAAAACACAATGTACATTCAACTTTAATACAAATACAATATATTGTAGAAATATATGCGTGTGTGTATACGTTATTATTAAGAAGACAACCACCATAAAAACTGGATTTTTATTCTTTTTTAGATTCTAATATAAGACTCATATAGAGTTGTGTATTACAATTACATTTTTTTAGATTGAGAAAAATCCTTGTGTTGATATTTAATTGCCATGAATACATATAACGTGACTACTACCCTAAATTTCTAGTTTTTTATTTATAGTCAACCATATAAGACTGGTGTGCTAAGTCAGCCAATATAAGCCCCGAACAAGTTTTTTTGTTTTGTTTTCTTTTTATGATAAAAATTACACTATTGTCCCCATTTTTTACAATTTCCCCTAACCAATATTCCCACCCACCAATACATGTATGTTGGTATTGATTGTACATCCCTACACGTACAATGGTTTTGACCTACCCATCCATTTACTACAGTGTATTTGATGAATGTTATAGGGTGCGTATTAAAGTATATAAGAGCTTACAGAAACCTCGACCGATTAATTATGGCCAAATTCCTAAAAAAGGAAGAAAAAGTGGGCTTCCCAAAGTGTAATAAAAAAATTTGCCAGCTAAAATCATAAATATATATTAATATTTATTATTCTGCAACTTTTCAAGTTCAACGTATAGTTTAAGATGCATCAGTTCCCATCTGTATTCAAAGTGTAGTTTAGTTTAATAATAATAATTATTATATGTTTAATCAGGTAAAAAAAAAATTAAATTACTACCCCCACTGTTAAGTGGTCTTATTCGGATATACAAACATGTTAAAACTGTGATTTTACGCAGTGTTGCCATGAAGTTGTTAAAATTGTCGATATAAAACTGTATTATATTCTTAAAAATGAATCTAGTGTAATACAGCTTTGCTGAAAACTCTCTCATTAAAAAATAAATAAATAAATAAATTTTAATCAACCGGAGTAAACCTAAAATGGTTAGTAGAGAATTAATTTTGAAGGTAGATATTAAAAAAATAATAATAACTTTAATGTGGCAACAGCAACGACTAAAAATATTTGTGCTAGTGAAACATCTACTGTGATTTTTCCCTTTTGTTAAATAGTAATAATCACTAAAATATGACAAGCAAGTTTTAAAAGTTTGGATATTAAATATAATTTTTACTTGGAGAAGGATATATCATATACTATTATGTAATGAATTATATGCATTATACTATAACGAAATGTTAGTATCATAATATTTATTAAAATATTTATGCACAATAATATTTGTGCATTATGTACTTGTATATGGTATTTGTGCATTTTGTACTTGTATTGTAATATATGTGTGCATCTTGTGCTTATATTGTAATAAATTTGTGTTGTGTGCCGTTTACTTTTACTGTATATGTAATAACACGTATTATGCTAACTAAAAACTATTTACAATATTTACTAACATTCTCCAATAACCCAACAATTCTCACTTTTATAATACGGTATCTTATGTGGTACTTAAACTGTGTTTTATACGTGCAATTTTTTTCTCTTAAGCCATGTCATAACAAAGGAAAAAAAGTGTTGCGTGCTTATTTATTATTAACACAATTACCATTCACGGACAATCATAATTTTCCCTAGTGAAAGACTCGTATTGAATATTTTTTTTAGTTCTCATTTATTTAGCTTCGTAATGTTGAATAATTAAAACAATTTTCTTGAATTTTCCCCAAAATTCTCTTAATTATAAACCATGGTAGTTTAAAATTATACAATAGATATGTTATAGTTTATCATTTATATTATTTT